>CAUYSK010002067.1:0-48637 GCA_963575035.1 Avahi laniger
TTTTAGTTGTCCAATTAATTTCTTTCTAATTTTAGTAGAGACGGGGTCTCGCTCTTGCTCAGGCTGGTCTCGAACTCCTGAGCTCAAACAATCCGCCCGCCTCGGCCTCCCAGAGAGCTAGGATTACAGGCGTGAGCCACCACACCTGGCCCTGCATTTTTTTTTTTTTTTAACACTCCAGAGTTCAAGAGAACCTGTCTGTGGCTGCATTTGATCACAAGCTCCTGGGTGTCAAACACTGATGTCACTGATACAGATGGGACTTTGCATGGGTGGTAGCAGGGCTTTGTTGGGTGGGGATTTGGGCACCTACTGGGTGCTCAGTAGCACAGGTAGGTGAGGTGTTCAGCGTGAAGGAATGAGAGCAGGAGGAGCACCCAGAACGTTCCCTGGCCTGGGAGAAGCTCTGGGACCAGCAAAAACCAGTTAAGCACTGGTGAAGCCCATTTTGGCTCAGCTTTGGCGGGGTGCAAGCTGGGTGCTGAGGCCACAGAGGAAAGCAGCACAGGCCCTGCTGTCCCAAGGCAGACACACAGATGACTGCCACTGCCCTAGTGCTGTTGAAATGAAATGACACCCAGGCGGTCATAGGGGTAGGGGAGAAGAGGTGATCAGGACAGGCTGGAAGGTGGGCTTAACCGTGTGAGGAGGCAGGGAAGCCGGATGGAGGCAGCAACCAGTGAGGCTGGGAGGCGGGAGAGCTGGAGGGTGAGCGGCATGGGCTCAGGGAGGAGGCAGGCCTGCAGCCCGGCACTGCAGGTAGGAGGCACCCAGCAGCCTTGGAAAAGAGGTACGGGGGCGGGGGGGGCGGGGAGGGGGGCTGCAAAGGCTGGCAGGCTGGAGGCCTGAGGCCCACAGAGGTGGTGATGACCTCTGGAGCACTCCACACCAGATACCAAGTGAGGCCCCGCCCCCTCCGGGGGCCCCTCTGCCAGGCTCCTTGGTGGCACTATCACAGCAGTAATTACATAATTCATGGTACAATGAGCAGTTTCACATGTGTCTCTCACTGGAACGTAGCCTGATGAGGGCAGGGGCTTCCTCTGCTTGGCCTTAAGCTCCAAGCCCAGAAACTGGCTCCAGAGTTGGTCCATTAAATACCGCTCGGCTGGATGAACACGAGATGGATTGGGGGTGTCAGCCTCTGTGTTAGGTGCATTATCTAACCCTCGCCACAGCGCGGGGGGATGATGCCCAGAGAGAGATTTGAGGGTGAGAGGCCTGGAGGTTAGGACGCATGCAAACGCCCACCAGGAAGGAAAGGCGAAGTGTGAGCTCTCTCCTGCAGCCCTGGTCCTGCCCGTGCCCATTCACTTGTGGAGCCCATTTCTGCTCGGCTACAGCGGGGTGCGGGGTGCAAGCTGGGTGCTGAGGATACAGAGGAAAGCAGCACAGCCCCTGCTGTCCCAAGGCAGACACACAGCTGAGATGAAGTGACACCCAGGGGGCTGTGGGGGGTGGGGAGAGGAGGTGATCAGGGCAGGCTGGAAGGAGGGCTTAACCATGTGAGGAGGGGGCAGGAGAAGCCGGATGGGTGACACTGGGAGGCAGCAAAGAGCAAGAGGAGGCAATTGCAGCTTCCTCCCAACTGTGCCCAAATCTCTGGGCCTTCTTCCACCTTAGCTGCCCGGGCTGCTGCAGCCAGTGGTCAGTGTCCTCTGTCCTCATGGCACCAATCCCTGGCAGTCCTGCAAAGTCACTCCCATCTGTCAGTCGTCTGCATCATACTCCCTGCCTGGCCACTCTCCTGTGTGCCTTTGGGGGCCTGGTGTGAGGCCCAAACCAGAGAGGACTCTCTGGCCTGTTTCCATGTGGTGTCCTCCGCATCCCCCTCCTGGCCATAAAGACCAGCTGCAGAGAGCAGTGAGCCACTAGAAGCCACTTTCTGCAGAGCACATTCTAGGTCAAAGCTCCCCCTATTCTGTAGAGGGATTAAAGGAAGCCCAGAGAGGGCCAGTGACTTGTCCAGAGAACAGCAGAGCCCTGCACCGCTCTGTACCTCAGAGTGCCTGTCTCTCACGCAGGAAGGGGGAATGAAGTCTCCCTCCAGGACACCCAGCTTCCCGGAGGAGTCAGGGAAATGTGCAGACTTCCCGTGCCTAGGCGGGGGCAGCCCTGGCCTCCCTGACTGGGACACCCCCTTGTTGCAGCCATCCTGACAGCCCCTCCCAGCCCACTTCCACCTAGGGGAGCGGGGGAATTGGCGCCCCTCCCTCCCCCAGCCCCCAGGGGAGGAAGCCGCCTGTCAGGCCGCCACAGCGTGTCAAATTCTCTCGCTGCCTAATTGTGAGACGGCGGCGTTTAAAGAAACGCTTTTCTGGCCGCCTGCCACACCACAAACTGCTTGGTATAATTTTATTATTAAGGAGAGAGAGAAAAAGAGGGAGGGAGGTTGGAAGAGAGATAGAGAGAGAGAGAAAGGGGAGAAAGGGGAGAGAGGAGGAAATTGCTTGGTCCAAGTCAGCTGGTGGAGTATTCTGCTAAATGTGAAAGCGGGCCGGCTTTCCAGTTGGCAAGCTGACTTCGTTAATTGCGCATTCAGTCTCTACTTAGGGTAATTGAAACGAAGCGGGCCCGGCTCCGACAATTAGGGTCTGCGACTAGGCCATTAACCCTTTCCGCAGCTGCCCTCGCCCCCATCGACGCCACGGCGCCCTTTCCAGGGGGAGGAGGGCTTCTGGGCGCCCCCGCCAAGGCCCATCCCGCGCCGCGCACTGCGGCACGGGCTCCAGGCGTGCGCCTCAGCGCCAGCAGGGTTAACGCGGCGCCGCGAGGCCTGGAGCCCGGCTAGGGCCAAGTCGGGGATGGGGAGCCGCGCGGGGTGTGTGGGGGTTGTTGGCGGCCTCGCCGCCCCTCTGCAACAGATGTTCAAGTCGTGTAAGACAAAGGCAGAGCGCCTGCTGCTGCCGGGAGAAAATCTGCAGGACTCCCTAAGGGGCAGGTAAAATTTCACCTTCTATTTGTGTGCCCCCCGCACCCCCGCCTTGTTTCCCGGCCTCTGCGCCAATCCAGAAAGCGCCACCAAAGACGCCGCGCCGCCTCCTCCGCAGCCCAACCCGCTGACCCCAGCAAGGTCACGGCGACCTCCGGCTCCGCCGGCAGCGCGCCCGCCCGTCCTCCGCCGGCGAAGGGTGCCCCCCCGCCCCCGGTCCCCTCCTGGGGCGCCTCCCGTCCCCGATCCACAGTCAGTGCAGATGAGGGAGAGCGAAGGGGGTGCCGCACTCGCCACGAGGCGGAGGCGGCCTGGATGCTCCCCGCCCCCCTCCGTCCGCGCGGGGACCCCGGGGGGCTGCGGCCCCCCCAGCCCCCATCATTCATCTCCCTGATTCCCTCTGTAGCCACCCTCGGAAGTCAGCCGAGTGAAGCAGCTGTTCCTTGCACACTCCACTTGACCAAAGATGATGATAAATGAGGCCGGGGCTGCGTCGGGGACGCGGCGGCAGCGGCGAGGGGCGCGCACGGCGGGGCGCACGGCCCGCAGCCCTCTCCCCACCCCTTGGGAAGGGCGAGGACGCGAAGGACGAGGGCCGAGAGGCAAAATCAGAGGCCCGCGCTGCCCTCCCGGTGCCCTCCTCGGCCCCGACACCCGGAGGTGTGGAGGAACACGGCGGAGACGTGCATCCAGATAGCCCGGCCCAAGACCAAGTCCTCTTCTTTGCGACCGCCGCAGCCCCGCCCCTAACCTAATCCCCCACTCCCACCCCCCACCCCTTTCCCTAAAGCCTCGGTCCCCACTGCGCCCTCGCCCCCCCACGTGCCTCAAACCTATTAACGCTCGTAAATAATGAATAATGGAGCGCTTCCCTCCAGCCGCGCAAGGCTGCGGGCGGGGGCCGCTGCCAGATGCGCCCGGTCCTGGGGAGGGGACGCCCACCGGCCGGGTGCAGAGGGGCCCGGCGCGCGGCCCCGCACACGTGCAGCCGCGGCGCGCAGGCGGGCACCCCGCCCGGCGGAGGAGGGGGAATCCCGCTCTGCCCTCCCCAACGCCACCTCCCCTGGAGTCCTCTGGCACCGAACGAGGCGAGAGAGCGCGCGCGAGCTTCCCAGCCGGAGAGGGTTATTTTTAACCTGCCCCCCTTTCTATATCTGCCTCTCGGGTTTGCGCGCCCGCCCGCCCGCTCCACCAGCCGAGGACGCGGACTCCTCACCTCGCTCGGCGGCTCCGGACTCTGAGCGCTTCCCCCGGCCCGCGGCCCCCGCCCCTGCGCAGGCATCGCGCGGCTAAATCTCAGCCTGGAAAGGACCGATTAAGAGCCGCGTGCCTTTCTGCGAAATATTGGAACGGGTGGGATGGGGGCGGGGAGCCTGGCGCTGTCGTCCCCTCGCTTCCCTTTCTCCCTCCCACCCCGCGCGCAGAGTGGCTGTGAGAGGCGGCTTCTGTTCTGCCCCTGCAAAAGGGGGGTGGCCGGCCCGGGACCCCAGCCCCTTTTTGGTTTTCGGCCTTCTCTCGACGCCCACCCTTCTTCAGTCATCTAAGAAGCTGGAGCTTCTAACACGTGGACCCTCCGGCGGCGGCGCAGCCAAGTGGGGCACTGACCATCTCCAGTCCCCTCCCTAAGCCACTCCAAACAAACACACTATTTAAACAACAGCGGACTGGCCATATCAACGACTTCAGGGCAGATCCCACCGTGCCAATGCCCAGTGCGGGGTACTGGACAAGTGCCCGGGGCGCACAGTAGGGACTCTTTACTGCCTCCTCCCAAGATTAGACTCACCTGGGTACCCCCCTCCCAGCCCCTTCCCCAGGGGCCCAGCATCCCAGTCCCTCTTCTCCCTCCCATGAGGCCACAGGAAGTTCGTGTCCACTCCCATTACCCTTCTCTCCAAAGGCCACCCACCCAAAGCCTGGCCTGCCCTTCCCTCCAAAGAGGGTGGCAGTAGAGGTGCTGGCTGAGCCCAGAAGCCCCCCTGGGTCTCCGACAGGATCCCTCCATCACTTGACATTTTCCAGACTGCTCTGTGCCCAATCCTGGAGACTCACAGGCATAGGGCCTCTGAGCACCTCCCTCCTGAAGGAGGTGGGGCAACAGGCCACCGGGAACACGGAGAAGGGAAGCCAGGATAAGTGGTGGGCTGAGAAGAAAGGAGAGGGGCATTCCAGCCGCCAGGAGCTGCTGGCTCCCAGGCTGGGGTGGGGGGCGGGGAACACAGCCTGCCAGGGAACCTGAGATGGATTTCTCTCTGAGGCTTAGCTGGATTGGAGGAAATGGGCCCTGGAGGGCTGGGCCCCCACCCCAAGAGAGCAGCCTCTGGTGGGGGGCGGGGGATTACCCCAGAGAGGTAAGAAGCCAGGCAAGCTGGCGGCTGGGAGTGCCTGGGCGGGGAGGGGTGAAGGTGCTCAAGGAATGCAGATGCTGGGCTACCTGGGGACGTCCGTGGGCCAATGCTGGAGCTGGGAGGACCCAGCCTGCCCAGAAGGCAAGGTGGGGGGCAGGGCCTGTCAGAGGGGGAGGGGTCTTGAGGGGCTTCTCCCCTCAGCCAGACACTGTGCTCACGGCCTTCTTCAGATCCAGAAAGTTCTCAGTGACCCTCAGACTGCGGGAGCCGGTGTAACAGCAGCACCATCAAAGGCTGATGCTGTCTGGCCCCCTCCTGTGTCCAAGGTGCCTTGATAGATTTTACTTCTAACCCTCAAACTGCCCTTCTAGGAGGTGACGTCACCTCTAGTTTCACAGACATGGAATCTGGGCTCCAGAGAAGGGAAGGGGCCATTCCAGACTCCACCCCTTGGGGGCCTCCATGGTCCCCTCCCCCACGAGCCTTGGCCATGGCCCGTGGGGAGGGCCTTCAGCTGGACAGCAGGGCCGTGCCCAGGGGGCTGCAGTGAACACAAGCAGCCCAGAGTGTAGGATTTCCATGGGGTCCTGGTTTCCTCCTTTGGAGATTTCAGAAAGCTGTTTTCTTGGGAGAAAGAAGGGGCCAGGGCTGGTGGGGGGTAGGAGAGAAGTCACACAGCCTGTCATCACCGACTCCCCGCCCACTTGGCCAGACCCCCTGTGAAGGGTTCCCAATTGGGGGTTTGGCTCTTGGGGCTGCAGAATTGTTAATGACGCACAAGTCCACATGGGTCTCCTTTCTTCATCTGTCGACCACATACAAACCTCGGTAGCTGCGTACCACTACTCTTCAAACGTGTGTAGCTGTTGTTGTGATGAATAAATTACAAATCCATTTAGGGCCTCGTGGCTCTGGGCGGTTATATACCCCTCCCTGCAACAACAGACTAGCACTTAGCTCCGATTTTGATATTCAGGGTTCTCTGTCTCAAGACAAGGAACCTTTGGGCCCACAGGGTCCCGGCCTACCCCGTGGCCTAGCTGTGCCCACTGCCAGGAAGGGAGCTTCCATTTCCGAAATGCCTTGGAGGAAGGCCCGCTGCCCCCAGCTCTTCCTGGGTGGCGTGGAGCCTGGCCAGCCCCCTAGACACAAAGTGCGGTGACCAGAAGCACCGGCTGCTGCTCGGAGGCTTTCCTCAGGATGGAAAATATGCGCCTTTGGTTTTCAGCTGCTGCCTTGTCTGTGTCTGAGTGGTCAACTGGCTGATGGCCCCTCTCCCAAAGAGCCACAAACGAGGAGGTATGTAAGAGTGAAAACAGGGCGAGGGCAACTGTCTGTATTCTGAACAACACTCGTTTCCCCCAGGGTGAATAGAATACTTCCTGCCTGTTCTCCGTGTGCTGGGTCCCTCTTCCCAGGCCCAGCCGGGCCCCTCCAGCCTCACCTCCAGCTGCACCAGACCCCTCCAGAACTCCCTCCCTCTTGGCTTCCAGTCACTCAGCATCTGGGGGAGAGAGACTCTTCCAGCTGTACATAGCTAACTTGGCCTGACCCCAGCACTGCCTTGTTCTGGAAAGTTGTAGGAGAATCCCTCTTGGCTGGCTCACTGGCATGGAGACTTGCAGGCCTCTTCTGCTCCGGAAAGGGAGGCTCCACAGAGAGGTCAGATTCACAACAGCCAGGCCAAGCAGCTGTGAGGGCTCACAGGCCACTGGGGCTCTGGCTTCGGGGTGAGGGGAGCCATTATCTGACCCCATGCCCACCCTGATTGTAAATGGCTAGACCCTGATGCCAGGAGCTCTGGGTTTGAATCCCAGCTCCTGCATACACATCTGCTGGGTAACCTTGGGCAATTTACTTAATTTCTCTGTGCTTCAAAACTTGCAGGGTTATTGGGAGACTAAATGAGATAATGTGCTTGGCAGCTGGTAGAGGCTCAGCAAAGGGCAGCACCTTCCAGGGCCACCTGTTCATGGGGCCAGGTCCAAGCCTTTTACTTTCTCTGGCTCCTAGGGAGCAGCCCATGTCTGAGACAGAGCTGGGGAGGGCATTCTGGGACTGAGGGTTGACGTCTGCCCACAGAGCAGTGGCCTGTACCCCGAGGCAGGTAGGCCATCTTCCCAGCTGGCGTCTCCGTGTCCTTAAACACTAATGTGCACATCTTGGTGAGACGTGGATTTTGCTGCAGTGGGTCAGAGCAGGACCTGGGGTTCTGTAGTTCTCACAAGCCTTCGGGTGAGGCCAGCGCAGCTGGTCTGTGGACCACAACTGGCGCGGCACCATCTCAGCCCAGGAAGACTCTGGGTCTGCTGAGGCTGGGCTCGGGGAGGGGATGTGGGTTCTGTTCTGTCCAAGGAGGGCCTTCTAGGACCTCACCACCAGGCTCTGGCTCTGTGTTCCCTGAGCCTTTTGTCTCAGATCTGAGTTCCCACAGTGGCCTGGGCAATGTTCAGGACTTGCATTTGGCATTTGCGTCTCAGCAGCAACACATTGATAAAAAGCAGTTTCATGTTGCTAAACTTCCAATCACTTCTTGTGCCCTGGGCCTTTGTGGACCTCAGTTTCCCCACTGGTACAGTGGGACGCTGGGATAAGCTGACTCTACCCTTTCCCCTGGATGGTTCCCCACACCTTTCTTCCCTTCCCAAAGCACGAGACCTGAGCATCAACCCTAGGGGCTGGGCCCCCACCCCAGACTCACCCAACCAGTGATGACAGCCAGTTCTCACTTGTGCCTTTCTGGGCCAGGCACTGTCCTAGGCATTTTGCATCTACAAACTCTGCATCGTCACAGCCCCATGAGGTGGTCCCATTGTCCTCCCTGTCTTACGAGGAAACTGAGGCCCAGAGAGGTGAAACCTATTGCCTGAGGTCATGCGGTTGGTAAGTGGTAGAGGGCTAGACTCAGGCCCCCAGACATGCCCGGGCCCTTGAGTACTGCTCAAGGAAAACAGCCCATTTGGTTTTCTTGGCACAGCAGGTGGAGACCCATCACGCTGCATCTGCCTGGTTGGTGAGGGTGTAGGGAAGAGGTGCCCAGTCTAGTTGGGGATGGGAGGGGTAGACTGGTACAACCTCTTTGGAGAGCTTTTTGCCAACATAGACCCAAATAGAAACTACATGTGCCCTCTGACCTGGGCCCAAAGTCATCTGCACAAAGCTATTAACTGCAGTGTCTTGGAGACCCCCTAACTGTCCATCCAAGGGGGTTGAGGGCAACACATCTGGGAAGTTCCATGCAGTAGAGTATTAAAGAGAGGGTGGTATTAATTCATTAAAAGCTTCATGTATTAATTGGGAACAGTCTTCAAGTTGGGTGAAAAACAGTGCAGTGTAGAAAGTATGTACAGATGCCCCATTTATATAAAAAAGGGGGTCGTATTTGATTTCTTCTACACGAGGTAGTTTAAGAAAGAGCACGGTTTGGAGCTCAAATCATTGCTACTTTCCTTCTGTTTGGCTCTAGGCTGGTGGATTGAGCTCAGTGTCCTCTTTAGTTGGATAGAACAAGGGTCAGCTGCCAGGAGGAGTCAGCTCCCCAGCATCCTGCAATGGGTAAGAGGGGGATTATTCCCCCATTTTACAGATGAGGAAACTGAGACCCCCAAGGAGGAGGGGCAACCAAACCTGTTTCCCTGTACACATTCACTGGGTGTACAGCCTTGGGGGCACAGCAGCCAGGCCCGGCTAAAGCCCTAAGCTGTGTGGGTGCCTGGTGCTGCCAGGGCCAAGTATAGAAGGCCCTCGAACACCATGGGTTTGAACTTCACGGATTCCGTATTTGTACATGCAGATTTTTGTCAATAATGGTTACACGGAGTGTGCCTCCCTGTCCTGCATCTGCCGCCCCTGAGACAGCGAGACCAGCCCCTCCCTCTCTTCCTCCCACTCAGCCTACTTGGCATGAAGACTTTCGTGATGATCCACTTCCCCTTCATACCGAATAAATATATTTTCTCTTCCTTATGATTTTCTTAACATTTTCTTTCTTCTAGCTTACTTTATTGTAAGAATACAGCATATAATACATATACAGAATATGTGGTAATCAGCTAATCTGTTCCTGTGATCCGCGAGGCTTCTGGTCAACAATAGGCTACTAGGAGTTAAGTTTTTGGGGAGTCAAAGTTATACACGAATTTTCTTTTCGACTTTGTGGGGGGTCGGCGCCCCTAACCCTCTTGTAGTCCAAGGGTCACCTATACTTAGAAGGAGCCCTGGTTTTACTTGTTACCATACTTTCTATTCTAGTTCTACCAACAATATGCTTTCCTTTCATCATCTGAAGAAAGCAACACACGATATAAAATTGAAAGGCAGGAGCCATTCTGGGTTTCTGCGGGTCTGAAGCCTCGGTGCGGTGAAGGCCTGCCTGGTAGGAGGCCCCATCCGGGTCCAAGCCCCGCTCAGACACTGCCTAGCTGTTGGGCCTTCGGCAGGTGACTAGGCTCCCTATGCCTCAGTTTCCACGTCTGCAAAACAGGAGCGAGAGTTTGCACCTCAGAGGGGGGTATGAAGATTAAATCAGATAATGTATATACGATTGTCAGAGCAACACTGGGCAGAGGAGGGCGCAGTAAGTTAGCTGTTATTTTTAAAAGGTGAATGTTTATATAATTTTTTATAATAGGGAAAGTTCAGGAAAATCCCTGACTGGTTCTTGCTGGCTGTGGAGGTGGGGCAGAAAGGCAGGAGCTCCTTGGAGTGACAGAAACCTGGCTCCAGCCTCCTGGCCCCAGTAGCAGCTGGTCACTGCCCG
This sequence comes from Avahi laniger, assembly GCA_963575035.1. Classification (NCBI taxonomy): domain Eukaryota; kingdom Metazoa; phylum Chordata; class Mammalia; order Primates; family Indriidae; genus Avahi; species Avahi laniger. The sequence goes on from CAUYSK010002067.1 coordinate 10,040, forward strand.
GGTGGGCGGACACGTTGTCCTGGCACAGAAGCCCGGTGGGCAGTGGCCAGAGCAGGGTCCCGCTGTCTGTGTTCCCTGGCTGGCACATTGGGTGGAACACACTTGGCTGACTGGCTGGGGGCCCCTGCAGCCCCAGGCCCGTGGAAGGAAGATTAAAAAGGCCCCTGTGTTCCACCCTGGTCCAGAGCTGGCTTTTTCCAGACCAGAGCCTCATGAGTCTTTGGAAAGAACACCAAGTGCCCAACGCCCTGCCACCGCCGAATGCTGTGTGACCTCAGGTGAGTTACCCCACGTCTCTGGGCTTCTACTTTCTCACCCATAAAATAGGGATAATGTTAACTACGTGCTTCACAGGTTTGAGCAAAGAACTAGTGAAAAAATGGACGTAGAAGTGCTCTGTCATCATCACCTTCACGGCTAATTCTCAACAGGCAGTATGTGCATTGGGCCCTGTTCTAAGAAGCAGTGACACATTTTGCCCATCTTACAGATGAGGCAGAAGAGGCTCAGAGAGGTTCGGGCACTTGTCCAAAGTCACACAGCTTGCAAGTGACAGAAGCACTGTAGTATGTAAACAATTATTTACCTAACTTAATAATACAGTTATATAAATTATTTGTAAATTATAAAGTGTATTATATAGATTGTAATTGTTAATTACATGCCTACCATAACTAATATTTGTGGCTGGGAGCTGGGTCCTAAGGTTTGGAAGCTTCGGCTCAGTTTCCAGAGGTAGCTCTGGCTAGACTATTACGGCCTGGGGGCAGCCCTGTGGCACTGTGGGCAGGCGTGGCCCCGCGGCAGTGGCTGGGGTAGAAGCTGCTCTTTCGGGTGCTAGGATTTTAAGTCCCATATTTCCTGGTCACATTGTTTTAATCCCCAGGGAAACTGTGAGCTACACGTGCACCCCCATTTTCCAGATAGCACCAGTAAGGCCTGGGAGGCAAAGGGGATTTCTTGGCGAGCAGCAACATTTGGATTTGAACTCGGCCTATCTGGCTCCAAGTCTGCATCTCAGGACAAGGATCTTGGGTGCAAACGAGAATGGAACAAGGAGGGGCGGAGAAAAAAATTTTTAAGAAGAAAGAAAAAAAAAAAGAAGAAGGTATCAACGTTCTCTTGGAGAAGGCAATCCTTTTAGGACTGCAGGGACTCGGGGCACTTGTTCCATTCCATGCAGGCACTGTCTGTGGAGGGGGCCTCTGCCTTCACTGGGGCGCGCGCTGAGCCCCGCCGCAAGGCACCGGAGCTGAGCCTTACAGACGGAGAGGCTGGGGCCACCGCGAGCAGAGACTTGCCCGAGGCCCAGAAGCCCACTTCCCGGCGCCTCTGGGCTCCCCCCAGACCACACAGCCCCTCCACGCCCCCGTGAGCCTACCTTCCATCCGTGTGTCCATCCACACACACGCACCCAGACAGCCACCCACCCAGCCACCTGAGAAGCAGTTACTAAGTGCCTACCGTATGCTTCACAAGTGCCAGGGACCGAGGAGCCAGAGGCAGCGTGGGCGATGCGTGCCAGAGCATGGGGAAGGGCCCTAAGTCACACCTGGGTGGGAATAGGAGACCAGAGGGTGTCTCGGAGGAAGCGACATTCCACCTGAGACACGAGGGACGTGAGGAGTTACCAAGGGAAAGAGGAAAGGTCTGGAGGGCGGGAGAGGCGTGGAAGTGAAGGCGCGGCGTGGCTGGCAAGAGACGAGAATGGGCAGGGCGCACAGGGTGCAGGGCCCGAGCCGCGGCAAAGACCAGACTGGTGAGGGCAGTGGGAAGCCAGAGGGCAAGCAAGGGGACAGTGACACCATCAGACAAGTGTGCTGGAAAGTTTGCAGTGGCTGCAACGATGCGGGACAGACTGGTGACGGGGGTGAGGGTGGGGGTCAGTGAGGAGGAGGCTGGGACAGTCCCCCAGAGAGCAATGAGGGAGCCGGACCAGAGTGGTGGCAGAGGGCTGGAAGGGAGGGGTGAGATTCTAGAAATGTCAGGAACAGAACTTTGGCAGGACTCGGCAGCCAGTTCCAGATACTGGTTGGGGAGAAGGGATTCCTCCAAAGCCCGTGCTCACAACCACCAGGCAGCTTCTGTCACCCAAGCCTCCCATGTTTCGCCAACCCCTGAGTCTGGCTTATACTTCCTGGTGGGCCAGAGCCCCACAGGGTCAATGCCCTTAGGTGACAGAGTGCATGGCTGAGACCTGAGAGGGCAAGGGGGCACACAGCATGGTGACTCAGAGCCTAGGCACCGCCCCCACCTCCTGCTCATGCCTGCACCAGCCTCTTCAGTCCCCAGTCTCACTGCAGGGGGTGCAGCAGGGACAGAGAGTGTGACATCTGAAGCCTGCATGGTGGTGGCCTCCCTCTGGCAGTGGCCTCCTTGGCATCGCTGTCTGGGTGTCAGTGGGAGTGCCCGCTCTCAGCACAGCGATGAAAGGCGGGTGCTGGGGACTTGGAAGGGATCAAGATTCCCATGGGAAAGGGACGGCTCCGTGTGCCAGCCCCCTATAGGCTGGCTTTGATGGCAGATAAACCCCAGCCAGCTTCTTGGGCACCTGCCCCTTGCTGGGAGACAAAGGCGGCAGGTGGTAGTGGCCGAGGACGTGTGCAAACCTGTGCAGGGAAGCCCCAGGCTGCCCTGGTGTTTCTTTGCCGTGGCTCTGTCTTTATTCCTGTCTCCTCCTTTTTAGGTACATGCCCCCCTCACCGACTGGATGGGCCCCAGGCCCACACGCTCCCCGCCCCATCTCCAGAGGTCCTCGGTCACTTCCCCTCCCACCGTCAGAGCACCGCTGAAGGTTTCTGTCTCCCAAACAAGCTGCATTTAGAGATCACCAACTTGTTCTCTCTCATGGGGCTCAGAACAACAGCTGATGGGGCCTCTCATGGATGTGCACAGGCCAGGGGTTCGTGGGCCACGTGTCTGGCGAATGAATGAGAGAATGAATGAATGAATGGTGGATGAGTAGATGGATGGATGAATGGGATTCCAGCCCTAAGCAAAGCCAATGCTATTTTTGTTGGCCCGAGCGAAACAAGATTTTCCCATGGCTTTTAAGAACGTGGCAGGTAGTTGCCAGGGTCCCCTCTGCAACCCCCCTCAGGATACCTGGGCAGGGAAAATGAGGCCAAACAGGGTGGGCTTGCCAGACCCAGGGCTCGAATCTCCCCGTGCCACGCCATAACGGGGCCTCCAAAGTGCCCCCAGAAGTCCCCTTTCCTGAGCCCTGCACTCCCTTGGCCTCCCAGAGACCCCCAGGAATTCCCCCAACCTGTGAGCATCCCCAGGCCCTGGGTCCTTGGGAGCCTCCTTGTTGGGGGCCAGAAGGGCATGTGAGGAGGGAGGGATGTCAGCTGCTTGGAGGCTGCCCAGCAGCCTTGCAGCCGCAAGAGCAGAGCGTTTGTCATGTGCTGAGGACAGTAGAGATAGTTTAAGGTGAAATTTAAGCCCATTAGTGCTTGGCTAATGACATCAGAAGCAACGGGGAAAGTGAAGACGGCAGGGTGTGTGAGCACCCATAAATTGTCGGGGCTGGCGCCGCCTGCGTCCTTGGACCTGGCTCTCTGGCCCCTCTGCCAGCCTGGGAGTTCTGATTCAGCGCCCCCTGTGGCCCCCTCCATCGCGGGCAGGCCCTGGCCCTGCCCCGGCCAGCCTTGCAGGCTGGGCCCTCAGGGCCAGTGTGTGGCTGGGGCCTCGGCTGGGGCGTGAGAAAGGAATTGGCTGGGGAGCCCAAGCGTGGAGGAGGCAGTGTCTTCTTAATCTCCCTCCTTTTATAACTTCTGTCTTTTTTATGCACACGCAAGGATCCCAGCTCCGCCGCCAGCATCTCTTCCCCAGGCTGAGCCGTCTCCCCGCAGCTAATGCCTGACAGCTCTGTTTATGTCTCCCCATAATTCTCTGGTTTTATGTTTTTTTTTCGGGGCCATTAAGCTCCCAGCCACAGGCTCCTTCCCCTGCCCTCGCCTGCCTTTGTCCTTGAGGCCTGGCTGCCCCACAGCCCTTTGGGAGACAGGCTGTCCCCACTTCCCGGCAGGCAGACAGGGACTTTGCACCCCGGGCCTTGACCAGAGCCCTCACTGAGGATGGCCCTGCACGTGGGTACTTCTGGTCCCCAGCACCCCCCACACCAACTCCCTCATCCTCCCAGCCCCTCCTGCCACAGGTGCTGTCCTGCCTGGCCCCAGGGGAGGCCATAGCCTAGGGTCTTGGAGGGCCTGGCAAAGCCCTCTGGCCTGGACTGGCCCCTCTGCTCGCCTGGCCTGCCTCCCCAGTGTCGCTATTCTGGGTGACCACATCCCCTCCAGAGCCCCCGGCCTCCTCCTGAGGGCAAAGCCCATTGTTTCGCCTCCACCCGACCCCTCTCTGCAGCTCCAGACCTGGAGCCGGTATGTCCGTGGTGTCCTGAGGCACCCTCGCCCTACAGACCTTACCCTCTACCCCAGCCCCTCTAGGGCCCCTCTTTGAGGAGGCCCCAAGTCCTGGGGGGCTCCCACCCAAAGTCTCCCCATCAGACCCCTCTGTCCGGACCTCACAGCCATAGCCCATAGTCTGGCCATGTCATCTCCTGGTCCCCAGCCTTTGTCCCGTGTGGCCACACAGGCTTGCTCACAGCTCCCTTGCTCTGACGCCTCTGATGGCTCCCCATTACTTTCATTCCTCGAGCCCTGTCCTCGGCAAGCTGCTCGGACCTTTCCAGCCCCAGTGCCTCAGAGAGCCGGCTCCCGCTGCCCACTCTCTCCAGCCAGATCAGACCTCAGCTGTCCCCCAAAGGCTGACACGGATGCTCAAAAGGCAGAGCCTTACCTTGCTTCCTTCTCCTTTGGGGGAACACCCCCATCCGCAGTGTATACTCCGGGGCCCAGCACCTCCGGCCACATGGCGACCCAGCAGGGCGGCAATGGGCTCCCCTCTGATACCCTGGCTTCTCCTGGGGAGGTCGTGCCAGCACCTGTCCTCTCCCTCTTTTGTGAAGACACAGGCCCAGGAGACATTCCTTCGCTGTCTGCCTTGAATTTCTTCTTTTCCTTTCTGCCTTCGCCAGCCAGAGGCCCCACCCGAGTCCTGGACACCTCCTCTGCCCACCTCCTCTGTGGGTGCTGCCCTGGCCTCCTGGGCACCTCCTTGCCTGCCCCCTGTGCTGCTTGGCTCTGTCACCTTGTCTGGCTGGACACCAGGTGGCCTGGGCCCCGCTCTTCCCCCTTGCTCAGGGTGGGTACCGGAGGATGTCTGGGCCTGCCTCCCCTAACTGGCACCGGCCACCTCACCCAGGGACGCGCAGGAAGAGAGGCAGACTCCTGAGTGTCTTGACACCGGCCATGGACACCTGTCTCAGGTATAAATCTCGTTCTCTTCACGTGCGTTCTGAGGCCCAAGCCCTTGGCGCGGTTTCAGTCAATTCCAACCTGAGCTGTCCTGTGTCTCCCTGGCGTGTCTGGCTGCAGGTTGGCAGGGGCTGCTCTGCCCTACCCGCCCCGGCTGGCATTCCACAGAGCCAGCTTCTGCCCTTGGCTGCTTTGCTATGACACCGGTGGCCCCTTGCTTGACGGTCGGAGTGCTGCCTGGTCCTGTGTCTGGCATGTGACCCAGGCAAGCCACCTGGCTTTCAGGGGTAATGTTCTCCTCTGAACCAGGGCCCACCTGGCCCCAGCCTTCACCCCGCAAATAGCTGTCAAGCACTGGGTACATGTGGGGCACAAGGCCAGGCTGCCCTATGGACCAATCCTATTGTTGAGAGTGGGGAAAGCTTCATCAATTGCAGGGCCCGGTGCAAAATGAAAATGTGAGGCCCCTTGCTCAATGAGCATTACAGATCTCATGACAGCGACAGCAGAGCAGCATGCACCAAGCGCAGGGCATTTCTGAGCACAGGCCCTGAGCAGCCACACAAGTTCCAGCCACAAAGGCCTGGCTAGGATGTAGTCATGGGACCAGCTGCCACACACTGGCAGGGTTCCCTAGGTCCCAGGCATCCTGAATGCGCAGGAAGATCATGATTCAACCGCACATCACACCTGTGACACCACAGCTACCAATAATCCTAATAGTAACGATAATTCCTCTTTACTGAGCACTTACTATGTGCCAAGCGCTTTGCTTCCATCAAGTCAATGAACTATCACAACCAACCAATTCTGCTACTTAGGAGATGGGGGTTCAGAAAGGCAAAGTCATTCGCTCAAGATCACCAGGTGGGAAAGTGACCGAGGCAGGCGCGAGCCCAGGTTCTAAGCACACGACTAAACCACACACTCGGTGGCAGTGTCCGTCCTGCCACAAACATAGGCTGGAATAAGGCCCCCCAGCAGGGAAAACACTGAGACTCCTGGGAGGAGCCCGAGAAACCACCTTCAATCTCTCCCTGCAGAGAGGCAAAATTTGAGGCTCAGAGAGGGTAACTGATTACTGCAAGACCACACAGCACAGCAGGCCCTCCAAACGCCAGCCCCAGCAACCCTGCTTCCAAAGACCTCTTCCTGGCCCAGCAAATGCTTGTGATCTGAAGCATTATGGAAAAGGTAGGACACAAAAGCAGACACGCGACACAATCCCAATATTGTTAAACAGTGTGGAAACGCATGAAAACACTAACATCGGTGTCTTCTCATCAGATGAGCTAGAGGTGGCTTCATTTTCTTCTTTACATTCTTTGGTATTTTCTATATTTTTTTTAGTGAGATTTTTAAAAAGACCAGCATTTTTCTAGAATGAATGGGAATAGGAGTCTGCAGAACCAAATTCTGGTTAATAGAGAGTTGCCATGGCTACCATGTGGGGATTACACATTCCCCAAGATCCAGAGCACAGTCCACTAGTTTCCAGCCGCGGTGGTCTGGGCCTCTCTTTCCGTCTTTGCTGAGGATTCGAAAGGCTCCGTAGGACCTGGGGGGCTCCGTAAGACCGTATGGACCCTGGGGAAGGGCTGCACGGTGCTCCTGGAGCTGAGTCACACAGAGCACAAGAGTCACAAGAGCAGTGTCACACAGATCCTTCCTCCCTGTTCCTCCACTGGGACCAGGCTCATCAGGCAGCGTGTCCCTGTGTGGGCTCTGCCCTCCTGCCCAGCCTCTCCCTGGTCCCCGCCTCCCTCTGTCTTCCTCCTGCATCCCTGAGGCCTCTCTCAGTCTCACGTCCACCCCACTCTCCCCTGCTCACAACCCATGGCCCCCCATCACCCTGAGAGCCACAGACCAGACTCTGCCTCCTCTCCCCGCCAGCTGGCCTCTGCCACCATCTCCCAAAGTCCCAGTGTGTGCTCTAGCCCCTCAGAGACCATGGCTTGTTCTCTGAAGTTCCTGCACTGTGCAGTGCTGTGGCTGCGCCACGCTGGGCCCAACAGCACCTCCTGTCTGCGTGCCTGTCACCCCAGTGGACCCCAGTGGGCTCGCTTGTGTCCCTGGCCCCGGGCCTAGCACAGTGCACAGCACTGGGGGAGTCCACCGATAGTCCCCGCTGCCTGCCTTGGAGGTGCAGCGGGGAGGAGCCCCCGGCACACCCTCATGCCGATGCCTGGTGTTCCGCAGACAGCTCCCAGCCACCTCCTGCCCAGAGAGCCCCCTGGGTCTCTGGCCTGAGAAGAGCTGACAGCTCCTTAATAGAAGCAGGCCACAGACGCGCCTGAGTGACACCGCGCCTGGCCGAGAGGCGGTGGCTCGCATCAAAGCCTCATTTTTCTTCTTCCTGTTAGGCGCTGAAACAATTTACATAAAGAGCCCCACATGTGTCTGTGACAAAGATGCATTTCTCTCATAACTGGCCGGCGTCCCCTTGGCTTCCCCAGACGCCCTGTCACAGCCTGGCCTCCTTCCCCAGGAGCGGGGGTCTCAGGGACCACACCATGCCTGGGTCACCCAGACACAGGGCTGGGGGATGCCAGTCAAAGTAACAACCGTGCAGTGTGTTTCTTAAAACAAAAACAAAACCCAAACGCAACCAACCCTTAAGGTTTTGCAGGATGGAAACATGCATCCTACCAGCCCAGTCTAGGGATCTCGGCAAAGCCCTGTCTGCCTCAGAGGAAGAAAGGGGGTTTAGCAGGACTGGGGCAGCTGCACGCAGCACCCCGTGTGAGTTCCGGGGGAGACGGCCCTACCGGGCAGAGGCTGGCCTGAGAATCTCAGAACCAGGCTGGGAAGTCACATTTCCAGAAGCAAACCCAAGTTCAGGTTGCCGGCTATGGTGCCCATCACCTCCCACTTGGTCTGGATGGCCCCAGGGGAAGGTCCCAAACAATCCGGCTTTATTTTGGGCAAGGGATCACCCTCCCTTGGCCACTCCCTGAGCATATAGCAGGGAAGGTCTCACCACCACCGTGAGTGACCGGTGCCTGGACCCTTCATCCTCCCCACTCATCCTGGGAGTGGGCAGTGGAGTAGGCTCAACCCCAGCCCCACGGCCCGGCAGGGGGCCCCTCACTGACTCACTGGATGGCCTCCGTCTTCCCACCTGTCGGATGTGTGACTCCTGGGGGTACTCCTCACACGTACCTGGTGGCCGTGTACTCACACAACATAGTTATTCTTGCATACTATTAACAGAATATGCTATGTCACCTTGTGACTCACACAGTAAGGCCTACATGTTGCTGTCTGGGGCCGAACACCCTGTGTCTGGGCCTTGCTCTATAGGATGTCTGAGGGTAGTGACTGTATGCGACTTTCAGCTTACGTGTGCAATACAGACCCCCAAGTCCCACGGAAGATGAGGCCATGCTGAGGATATTTCTGGATTCTGAGGCAGAGAAAGCAAAGGGCACGGCCCATTGCACCTGTCCCTCCCGCTCCCGCCTGGGTCGCTGCCGTGGTACTCCCACGGCCAAGGCACGCCTCCAGAGGGAATGCTCTGCAGGGCATTGAACAATGTGTTCTAGAATGTTCACGGCAGGGTTTACTCATAAGACCCTCAGACTGTAAGCGACCCAGATGTTCATCAAAGGTAGAAGGGATGAACGACCTGTGGCACATGCACACGACAGAATACCACACAACAGCGGCAGCGGACCACTGCCGCACACGCCGTGGCTGGGTCTCAGCGCACTGAGCACAAGTCGGACGTAGAAGCTTTCATACGTATGAAATTCACAAGCAGACGGAACTACTCTTGGGCAGAAAATGCCTGAGGGGAGGCACAAAGAACTTCTGGGGTCTGGCCACACTCTTTCTCTTGATTTGAACGTCAGTTATACACGAGCACGTTCTGTTCGTAGAAATTCACCGGCTGTTGACTTCCGATTCATGCTCTTCTCCGTGTGCAGGTCAATAAAAAGTTAAGAGGCAAAACAAGAGAGACTCCAACCTCCTCTACTCCATCCCTCCCAAGGCTCTTGGCTTTGCCCAGGGTAAAGTACAGACTCTGACCTTGGCCTGTGTGGCCAACATCAGAACCACCACCAAATAGTTCCTGCTCTCCCTGGCCAACGGCAGCATGCGTGTTCCCACCTCCCAAAGAAGTGGCCATGTGGCTCACTTTGGTCAATGAAATTCAAGTGGAAGTGACATGTGCTGCTTTAGAGAGGAAGCTCTATGCCTCCCGTACAACAGTCTCTCTCCCTCTGTGCCATGCAAGCACTCCAGATGGCTGCAGTTCCATTTTCCTGGTCCCCTGAGTGATGTGAGTGAGCAATCTCCCTGCTGTCTGATCACAGACACATGGCACAAGTAAAGGAATGCTCTTTGAAGGTGCCGATACTTGGGGATGTTTGTTATGCAGCACGCCCAGCCCATCCTGACTAGCACAGCCAGGCGTTCAAGGCTCTTTGTGGCCTGGTCCCTGCCAACCTCTCTGGCTTTCTGTAATAGAAACATCTGGCTGTGAGTCCTGTGGATTCTACACTCCAGGCACAATGGGATCTCATAGCTGTTAAAACAGACCTGGCTCTTTCATGCCCTGGGCCTCTGTACCTGTGCCCGGCATGCTCCTCCCTGCCTTGCCTCCCAGGTGGACTGCTACTTGCTCCTCGACCACTAGGGCAAGGGGGCTTCTCCCTCTCTGGCTCCCACAGCCCCCCAGTTCCCCCTCTGCCCCTGCCACGTTCAGCCCCTCTTGCTGCTACCGGTGGCTCCTTGAGCGCAGGGGACATAGTCAGTGGTCAATCATTATTTCCCACGAGAACAGGCAAGGGAGAGAGAGAGACCCACAGGCTCTTGATGTAGCTTTTGAGGGGTGGGTGGGGAGACTTCCATGGCAGCCCGTGCCCTGGGTCACAAAGCCAAGTGCAGCCCAGGAGGCCTTGGACCTGGCGGCTCCAGGATCCCTCTCTGCGGTATGCCTGGCCACATGCTCAGGAAACGCCGCTTGTCTGAATCCTGTGTCCTCTCCCTGCATTTCTAAGGGCTGCCATTCCCACCCTGAGGGTCAGGAAGGCTGAAGGATGCAGGGAAGGATCTGGGGAAACGTGCCGCCAATTCCTCTGTTTTAGACAATGTGAGTTGGAATCCAGGGAAAGAACATTTTTTCCAGAAAGGCCTGTTTGAGGCCGTGTGATAAATGATCCCAGGGCTCAGCTCTGGCCTCAGAATCCCAGCTACAAATGCTGGCGGGGGCACCTCCCAGAGCAGGGGGGTTATGGAGCGGCCTTTATCGACCCTGCCAATCATCGGGCCAGGCCTGTGGGAGCCTCTTGGTCCCAGCCCTGGAGAGGGAGAGGGCTGGGTGAGGGCAGAGAGGCCAGCAAAGGATAGGCCCCTAGATGCTCTGTGACTGGGGGCTTTGGTTCTCCCAAGTTTGTCTCCGCCTGCTGACCCCACAAGTCCCCTACCACAGAGCAGGAGCAAACCCCTGGCCTGTCACAGCTGGGAGGGCTCTGACCAAGCACCTCATTCTCCTCTGTGTTGCCACAGAACTCAGAGGCTCAGAGAGGGTGGGTGACTTGCTCAAGGTCACACAGCAAAGTTACTATCGGAAGCCAGCTCTCCTGCCTTCACAGGGAGGCTCCCTTGCTTCAGGCCCTAAGAGTAGAACATCCCCTGAAGTCCAGCTGAACCCCACGGCTCAGCCCACACTGTCCTAGGGGAGGGGTCTGCCTCCCCAGCTCCATGTCCCAGCCCTCTCCCACACGCACTCCAGCCACACCGGCTCCCACCAGCTCCTCGTGCACACCAGGCCCCGGACCCCTCTTCCCTCCGTGCAGGCTACTGTCGCCCCAGATCTTCTCTTCGCCTCAAAGCTACCTTCTCTGAGAAGCCCTCCCTGACTGCCCTGCCTGAGGGGCTCCCCCACCCCACGGCCCTTACCAGTCTCCAAAACCATCCCCGTGTGTTAGCCACTCGCTTCTTGTCGGTCTGCCCCGCTGGACGGTATGCCCGTGACGGCAGGTGGCCCGCCAGGGCATGCCGCAGGCACACATGCCGAATGGATGGGCAGGGGCTGGAGGTGCAGGGCAGGGGGTGACACCTGCTTCTGCCAGGTGGGCCCCTCATCCCGAGCCCCGTCCCCGCTCACACCCTCCGTCACTCCTCAGGACCACTGTCTTCCTCCCACTCAACTCTGCCCCTGCCCAGACCCCTCCCGAGCCGCCTCGGCCTGGCGCTCCTGGGTGATCCCCGCTCATCTCTCCAGCCCCCCGCTTCATGCCCACAAGGAGCTATTTTCACACTCAGCTTCATGCCTCCCGGCCTTTCCGCACGCTGGGCAGGACCTGGATGCGGGACCTCCTCCGTGTTTGCCTGGCAATGCTGGTGAGCCTTGTCACCTCATGCGGGGATCGCCTTCTCTCAACTCCTGCTGTGACTGTCCAGCAGACGTCTGTCCTTCTGTCCTGGACTTGCTCTCTTCCCCTGCCACCGCCCACTGAGGCTCTGGTCCCTCTGCCTCCCAGCGAGCCTGCAGCATCTGGTCCCATCGCTGTGCCCCAGCGCCTGGCACGGAGCAGGTGCTCAGAGAGAGCTAATGATGTGGGCTGATGACTGGCCCAGCGTCATGCGATTCCAGGGCAGAATCCGGTGGCTACACACGTGCCAGGAACCTAAGAGACCAGTGAGGAATCTGCCACCCCCATTTCCTTGGGCACTAGTAAAAAAACAAAACAAAACAGCTGGATGAGACCGCTTGCATTTGCTAAGGACTGTGTCCAGGCCCGGTGCTGAGGGACGCGTGTATGAGTCTCCTTTCGACACTAGGACCGTTATTATCATCCCCAGTGGAGAAAGGACTGTGAGCACAGAGAGGAGATAAGAACGAGCCCAGGGTCACACAGCCAGGAAGTGGAGGAGCCAGGGCTTGAACCCAGATCCGTTTGACTCCAAAACACTCCCGTTGCAATGATCTGCCTGTCGCCCGCACATGCAGTTCTAGGAGGCTCTCGGGGCTCTGGTGAGGGGGCTGTCTGCTGCGCTTGCCTCTGCGCACCCCAGTGCCATCATCCACAGCTATGCCTCGTTCCAAACTGCTCCCTCCTGTCAATCAGTCCCCAGGTTCTTGGCCAGGTGGGGGCTTCTCCCTGGAGACTTTCTCAGTCTGGCCTTGGTGTAACCCTAAGCCCCACGGCACCAGCGTCTGGAACACATTCGATTTCAGCCTCACACACTCCCTGCAGGGTGGTCAGAGAACGCTTGTGCCACCATCTGACAGCTGAGGAAACTGAAACCCAGGCTCCACAGCAGGATTCCAACTCTGGCTTCCAGACTCTGAGAAGATACATCCTTGACTTCTGGGTGGGAGCCACCCCATCTTGGTGTGGGACTCTGAGAGTGGACACTGGACTGCAGGGGCCCCTCTCCAAAGCAGAGGACCCAGGGCCAGGGCACCGAGTGGGCTGCTGTCAACCGTCAGCATCCAGGAGTTCCCATAAGGCAAGGGACAGTGGGTGTAGCCTGGGTGGCTCTGGCTACTGGCGAGGCTTTCCTCTGGGTCGCCGGGCCCTCACTATCTGCCTTTCCACCGTTATAGCACAGAGCACACAGCCACAATGACCTTTCCTCAGGCGTGGCCACACTGTGGGGGCAGAACCCTGTCTGGGTCCCCACCCTGGGGCCCAGCACAGGGCTCTGACCAGGAGGGAGCCCTTAGAGGATGTCTATTAGATGCGTGATTGGACAGTTACACATTTATTTATCTGTATAGTTGTGCAGCCCACCTCCTCCAGGAAGCCCTCCCTGAACCCCTTATCCCTATTACCCTGAACATCTGGAGCTCTTAGTAAGCACAGATCTCACACCAAGACTCAGTTTAGCCCCAGATCTGAATCACAGCATCCCTAAGGGCTCTGTCCAACTCTTGCTCACTCAGCTTCAGGGACGGAGCACTCACTTCTTTTTCAACTCTACATTCGGCATGTACTGGGTGCCAGTCCCCATGCTGGGTGCTGGGTGCAGCAGGCAGGGCACAGACATGGCCTCTGCCCTTGAAAACAAGCACTGGACACTCTAGGTCAGCTGCGTCCCTTCTGGGTAGCTTGGCTCTTGGCAAACTTCACCCCAAAATACGTGAGGATGTGGGGAACTATTCCCAATGTATCAAGTGATAAAAACAGGTCACCAGAGGGTATGCAGAAAGAATATGACGCCACTTCTATTTTTAAAAATATATATCCGTGCCTGGTTCTGCAGCAACGGGGCCCCAAGTGTGACCTGGCCATCAGGAGGGTGAGGGGGTGGGACTGCAAGGGAACACTGTTTTCTTGGAACTTCTGTTTATTTGGTGAGTTTTCTACAATGAACATACATATCATTTGTTACTAGGTGGAGGGTCTGCCAATGGACACCTCCACAGCTGGGCTGAAGTCTGTGTCCTGGTTTGTGTCCTGCTTTCTGGGGCTGCAGTGAGTGAGCATCTGAGATGACTCCTCGTGGGTCAGCCATTCTGACCTGGCAAGGGCCACAGGCTCCCCGCTCCGGGGCCTCTGCTTCTCCAGGTGCGTCACCCAGACCCTTGTCCCAGGACTGGAGCCGCACCACCCTGCCCAACATACAGCAAGTGCATGATACCAGCCTGCAGAGAGTAGCCAGCCTCCCCTGCTTCCTGCCTGGGCAAGTGTTCTCACCTGTGCAGGCCTCCGTATCCTCATCTGCGCAGTGAGTGTCATAATCATAGCACTTGAGAATGTTAGTCATCTCCCACCCCACGATCCCTGACACGGGACCCAGAGAGACAGAGCCATGTCCATGCTCATCCTCAAACCAAATCTGACTTTGTTCCTCCCCACGGCTCCCCAGTGCCCCAAAATAAAAACCTTCTTGCTTTGCATTCAAGGGCCCATACCCTCTGACCCCTACTCCTTCCACCAGACCCCTTCCCACTCAAACTGGTCAGCCTATATAACCCACCTGCCAGCTTGGCTGCTTCATGCCCCTGGGCCTTTGCATACGCCAGTCCCTCTGTCCAGAACAGACTCTCCCTTATTCATCCTTCAAAACCCTGTCCAGGCCTCAGCTCCTGTCACGAGCCCTCCCTGAAACCCCTTCACCCACCCACTGAGTCTGCTCCTGGTACACACATTGATTATCCCAATCGACTGCAATTAGGGGTTGAGGTGTCTGTCTCCCACCAAACTGGACGCGACAGAGAATGGGCCTTTTGTCTTTGTTTCAAATCCCTGGTGCCCAGATACCGCCTGCAGACAAACAGGCACTCAGGAACGTCTAGCTGACAGGTGGGTGAGTCAGTAAACAACATCTGCACAGCCCTTTACAGTTTACGAAGGCTTTTTCTGTCTTCCGTCTCCCGGGCCTCCCCTCTCCCGGGCAGCAAGGAGGGGAGGCTTCCAGACCCCATCCCTGACCATGGGCACTGCCCCCCAAAGGGCCTGGGGCCTTCAGAGCTCCTCATCTCCGTCCGGGCAGGAGCTTCCGGCAGGGCTCACCAAAAGCAGCTGGGACCGACCCCCTTCCAGCAGGAAGCCAACCGTTTCCTCTGCCAAGGCCTCCCTGCCCACCCTTCCCCGGAGAGGGCCTGTCGAGTGCCCAGGTGGTGGCCGGGCGGGTGAGGCGCGGCGGCCGGCCTGCCATGCCGCCCGGAGCTGCTGGAGCTGCTGGGATGCGGCCGGCTGCAGCGGCAGCTCCACCAGCGAGTCCTGGTAACAGTTGCTATGTAAAATGCTCGGAGGGGGGATTTACTGTCAGCGTTAATAATAGATGAAGGTTTCAGAATTTTTGATGCCTTACGTTCTAAGCCGTTTGATTTATAATGTCTCTGAAAGGGAGAGACGAGAGTGGGGGCGAGGGAGGAGGCCCAGAGGCATGAGCTAGGAGCTCATCTCCCTGCACCTTTGACAGATGGGGAAACCGAGGCCCAGAGGGGAGAAGTGACTGAGGCCTGTGACTCTAGACTGCCAGGACCCGCAGGGACTTCAGATGCCTCTGCCCTGTTCCTCCAGAGGGGAAACCAAGTCTCGGGCCCTCCCGCCCCAGCGCCCAGGGTTATTTTGATGGATTACTGCTTCTCCTTTTAGCGCGAGCAGGTGTATCTCAAGTAGTCTCCGGAAGCGGCAGCGATGGGCGCCTGCGGCGGGGGCTGTGTGTGGCTGATTACAGGCGCTTCAGAGGCAGAATGCAAGTCCCAACTTCCCTTCTGCTGAGCTGAAAGTGGCGGCTGCTGTTGAGTCAGGGGGAAAAAATCCTCCCTGGAGAGGAGGCGGCCACGGCTGGGCAGGAAGCAGGGCTGTTTACCTGGGGTCCTGCAGCCCCAAGAAGGCCGCAGAGCCGAGGGGGCTGAAGGAAGCAATTGTGTGGGCAGGGCTCTCGCCAGCCGGGGTGGAGGCGAAGGGGCCAGCAGCCCAGACCCCACAAGCCCCACTGCGGGCCAGGGTTCCCCTGTGGGGGTTCCTTGGAATTGAGGTTGCCGCCCCCTCGAAGTCTACACCCCTCATCCCCAGCCTCTGCCCACACCGGGCCCCTCACCTAGAGTCTCGCCTGCGTCCTCAAATCCACCTTGGCCTTCAGTCCAGACTCAGGAACTCTTCCCTGACCCCGCAGGGGAGCTCTTTCTCCCCTGATCCCCAAGACTGCATTCCGGGGCTGGGCACGCCAACACCCAGACTGTGCCCCTTGCTCCACAGCCGTCCCCACTTACACACGGGGCTGCGCCTGAGACCAGGGTCTCCCTCCCTCGCTCCTCAGGCCAGCTCTCCCCGACCCCAACTCCAAACGTGTGGGACCACCCTGTCCCTCCCTGGGCCTCCATCTGCCCCTCTGAGCACTGGAGGTGGCAAGGCTGACCCTACCAGGATAAAGTGAAGTGTCCACATGGCCCAGCGCGCAGCACCGCCAGTTGCGTACGCATAAGTGCCCGCCAGCACCCTCTGGGGGCTGCACAAGAAGCCCACGGACTCGGAAAGGCTGTGGGCATGCTGCCCGCAGTGGTGACGACAGTTATGTCCAGAACACCATCCTCGAGGGGTGAGCCCATCATCCCCACTGAACAGGCGAGGAGACTGAGGCCGGGCCGCAGCCCCTTCCGCCAGCCCCGCCCCGCAGGCTCCACTTCTCTGCTTCCTTCCCCACGGCCTGACTTGCTTTTCTCAGCGTCCCCCGGCTCCAGCATCCACCTCACAAGGAGAAGGATTTCTGTCTTGTTCCCACCATGCCCTGAGCACCTGGGCCCACCCACGAGGCGTCTGTGGGAGGCTGAGGGGACGAGCGTGAGTTCCGCCGCGCACCCCTGACAGGCGCCCAGCACTTCCCAGCCCTCGCACAAGCCAGGGCCTCCGCGGAGGAGACGGGGTAAGGGTGAGGTGGTAGGGCTGTGGGCCGCCCCACTTCCTGCCTCCCCGAGTCCTCATAATTTCCTCACGCGTCCGTTCACGCATTTGTTCACTCATTGATTCGTTCCTGCTGTGGCCAGGCATCCCCGGCTACCCCGTGCCAGGACCTGTGACGGGTGTTTAAGCTTTCCAGGCTCCAGAGCTGCCATCACAGGGGAGCCAGGACAGACAGACCCAACAGGCCCTGGAATAACCAGCCAGCCCCCAGACAGAGGCTGGCCTGGCCGTCATGGCCTTCCGCAGCGCTGGGACTCACGCAAGGACTGGGCGCGCGCGCGCGCACGCGGAGGGCTGCACCGACCCCTGGTGAGCTGCAAATGGCTGTCAGCTGAAAGCCGCACTGAAGGGAGAGGTCAGGGCCAGGACAGGGTGACGTGCGCAGAGGGAACAGCCCGGCCCAAGCTGTGCGGCAAGACGGGGCTTGGGCTGGCAAGCAAGCAGGCGCCAGAGCGTGTGGGCCGGGCCTGAGGGGCAGTGGGTGCCAGGGCTGGGCTTTATCAGAGACCCCCCGTGACCCAGACACACCTGAGCGTCAGGAGGATGGGGACCCATGGGAGACAGCATGGCTGGGCCAGGAGAGATGGGCAGGTAAGGCTCTGGAGGGACTCCCCCTTTTCTGGCTCAGGGAAGCCCCTGCTAGCGGGGATCCTGCCTGATGGTGGAGAGACACCCCTGTATGGAAAGCTCTGCCCGGCATCTGCCACCCTCTCTGCCCTCCCCAGGCCCCACTGTCCAGGCCCTGCTGCCCTTCAGCCAGGACGAGCTGGGGCAGGTCAGTGAGGGTGGCCCCAAGGTCTGGGCAGACAGGGAATGCCACCTCACTCTGCCAGGGGACACCAGTGCCTGATGCCCCCCTTGCCTTCTGTTTAACTCCAGGCCCCTCCGTTCTGCTCCATCGCCACCCGAGCGAGGCTGCCAGAGCCTAGAGCCCACTTACTCAGCCACTTGCCATTCAACACAGCTGCGTGATACACTGGCCATGTGCTGGGCCCTGTGGCTCCGGCTCACAGTCCAGCACCTCAGGCTCTTGGGGTGACAGTCACAAACAGGCCTGCCAGACCAGGATGGCAGCAGTGTGACAGCAGGGCCCAAGCTGTGGGAGCCCAGAGGGGACCTCTATCAGCGGTCCCCAACCTTTTTGGCACCAGGGACCGTTTTCATGAAAGGTAACTTTTCTGCAGACTGGGGAAGGGGGGATGATTTCGGGCTGATTCAAGCGCGTTACATTTATTGTGCACTTTATTTCTACTATTATTATATTGCAACATACAGTGAAATAATCGTACAACTCACCATAGGCTGGGGGCCTCTGCTCTAACCGGCCCGCTGAGGCCACCAGGAAGAGGCGTCAGTCGCTGATGCTGGCCAGCAGAAGGATGTGAGGTGCTGTGGGTACAGCTTTGGCTACTTCCTCTCCCCTCCTTGGCCTCCTCCCTGTCCGACTCCAAAACCTTTGTTCATCAAGTCTCTCCGGACAGGCGGGCCTTCTGCATTCCAAACCACCAGCCCTCTCAGCGCCTCAGCATCCCTGATCTATAGAGTGAAGCCAGTGAACCATTCGAGCAGGTGCTCCTGCTCCCCATCCTACTCCCATCCCCTACTCTGTGCAGACAGGCCTTGAACTCTTGTCCCATCTTCCCGTCCCAAGCTGAGGCCTGGGGGTGGGCCCCCAAGCACTGCCCAGTAAAGGCTCAGGACTCTGGGAGCACCAGGAACCAAACATCAGCAGGTAAAGGCTGCAGGTCATTTGTTCCGGCTATAACAACAGTTTACAGAGGGCCAGCTCCTCACTGATAACACACATAATGTAATCGGTGCTGCTAACCTGAGTTGTCATAGGAAGCAGGAGGAGAAGTGAAGACAGGGCTTAGGGGTATGTCATAGGATGCCTTTGTACAAAATAAGAAAAGACATCCTAGGCACCAGGCTGCACAGTGTGGACAGTGATTGGATTTCTGCCAGAACTCTTGTGCCATATACAACCAGCACAACCATATGCTTTGGCCCTAGGTTCAGGTGTCAGCATGGAGGCCTTTCCCCCAACAGGTCTTCATGCCTTTCAGACCACCCAGCCCAGGTGTAAGAACTCCCTGCGATCCAATGCAAAGTGTTTGTGTGTGTGTTCAGACATGCACATTTTTCTAAAGAGGATTTAGAGTTTTTCCCTAATTCCCAAAGGATCCAGTCCCTCCAGTCTAGACTTGAGCCTGGACCCAGGTTCTGGGTGGAGAATGGTAGAAGGGACTTTCTAGAGCTTGGAGAGGGGCTTGAATGTGTTCGGAGACACACACATCTGTCATTCTCTTTTCTCAAACGGTGGACTTAACAGTCTGAGTATCCAAACCACATAGACTTGAAAAGAGGCAGATTCCTGAGACTTATCCCTTAAGATCTGTCATTTGGGAGTGGCCTGAGCCCAGGAATCTGCCCCAGTACAAACTCTGGGGTGGTTTATAGCACCCCCCAGAGCTCACAAAACTCTAATTTAGTATGTCGTTATTAACTTTGCCGCACACTGTACTTTTCTTTTGCTGTTGGTGGCGGAACAATGTATGTACCCCAAAGGCCACCAAAATCCCAAAGGCACAGCCATGAATAACTGTGTAACCTATTTCATGACTTTAACTCCTTTTGGTTTGTGGCAGTGCTGTGAGGGTGGATGCTATGGAGATTTTCTTCCTGCCCTACCATCCCCACCCCGTCAAGCCCGGACACGGCACAACAGGTAATCCACAAAGGAACAGTCAGACGCTGGGCCTCCCAGGTCTGGTCCAAATGGGCGCTGAGCAGCCCAGCCTCCTTCAGCCTGTTCCTGTGACCATGCCCTCCTCCTGAGGCAGGGCCAGCCCCTGGGGCTCCTTGTCTGGCCAGCACAGTGGGCCTTTCATCAAGAGCACACACCAAACCAGCCTCCTCTGGCCTGGGGTCCAGGCCAGACACTGACCCCATGCCCTGGCCTTGGAGACAAGCTCTTCTGTGTCTGGGTGTGAAGGCACATCTGTCTCCCTTCCTCCAAAGTCCCAGGCCAGCACTGGGCCAGCCAAGGAAGCCTCAGGCAGCCAGATGAATGGATGCATTCAACAATATAAACGGAGCACCTACTGTGTGCCAGGCCACAGACAGGGCCCTGCCCACTTTGGTGTGGGAGGAGGATGCACAAATAAAGGCACAAACACAGCGGAGACAAGTGCTAAGCAGAGCTGGGCAGGTGGCCTATGTGGAAAGCTTCCTGAGGAGGGTTGAGGAATGGGCCAGGAGAAGGGACTTAAAGAGTGTCCAGGAATGACGTGCAAAGGCCCTGTGGTGGGGAGGGGAGGAGGAGGCCAGCATGGCACATGAAGTGGCCGGCCCCTGGGCAGAGGTCGGCAGTGGCAGATCACCAAGTGCAGTGATGACGATTAGGAGGCGCTGACCCAGTGGGCCTCTTTCTTTCAGATCCTGAGGGACCAAGACAAACTACGAAGAGAGGAAGCCCAGAGCATGAAATGAAGCGTCCTTTGTTAGGGGGCCGCCATCAAAGCACACTCACCCCACAAGCCAGGCTCCTGGGGCGGCTGTTCCGGAAGCCCCGCCCCCTTCCAGCCGCGCGTGCCGGTGACAAGCCTTGCCCGAGTGCCCCGCCCATACGGCTAGCCACGCCCCATCGCCGTATGACAGCCAATCAGGAGCGGTACCCTGGGCTGGGAGCTGGGGCCTGTGAAAACACAAAAGGCAGGAAATACAAGTAGTCTCGGGCGCTGTCACCATGGCTACCTGTGCCCGCGCGCCGCCCCGCGCCCGTAAGGGGACAAGCAAGGGGGTCTACGCGGCCAGAGGCTGCCGCGGGACACTGGCCGTCCCCCAGGACCGCCGCACTTGGCTGCAAGACACTAGGCCACCGCCCCTTCGTCTGTGAAATGAGGTCATATTTTGCCCAGGGCTGGATTCACTCATACTTAAAACATTTATTGAGTGCTTACTACGTTCAGGGTCTAGAGCTCCCCACTGAACAAGCCAGATTAAAAAAACCAAACTCTGAGCTTTGGTGGCTTATGTTGAGTTTAGGTGGGGGGATGCGCGCAACGAAGGCAGCCAATGAGCAAAAACATAAATCAGTAAATGGCACAGGGCCTTAGAAGGTGACTCAGTGCTCTGGGAAAACATTTGCTAACGGGAATGGGAAATGTGAGGGAGGAGCTTTGTAGTTTTACATATGGTGGTCTGGACGGCCTCATTAAGAGGTCACATTTGAGGGAAGACTGGAAGGGGGAGAGGGAACTAGCTATGTGGCTAACTGCTGGAAGAGTGCTGCAGTCAGAACAAGCAGGTAGCAAGTGCAAAGGTCCCGAGGCAGCAGTGTACACGTGGGAGAGCAAGGAGGCTGCTGCGGAGAGGCTGCAAGGGGAGAGAAGGCTAAGAGGTGACACAGCAAAGAGAGCCAGCAGCTGGTCAGCCCAGTCGGCATCCGTTCATTTCCCTTCCTCAACTTCTTTTTTGCTATCCTTTCCTCCCACTTCCTCTTCCCATGCCTCCTCTCCCGCAGACAAGGCGGAAACACCAGCTTGAGGTGAGAAGAACTACAAGTAGGTTTAGGAGACATGCCCTCTCCAGTGTGGGTCGGAAGGGCCTCAGAAGCCAGGCGCTCAGCCTTTGCACAAGCTGTTCCCTCTGCCTGGCACGCCCTTCCCGTCTCTCATTCTGACAAACTCCCACCTTAGCCTCACAAGCCCAGTCAAATGTCACTCCTTGGGAGGCTGCCTGGTTTGGCAAGGTGCCACTGCCCAGAGCTACCCCGTCGTACAGACACCACAGAAGCACTGACCACACTCCACCTTTCCTGCATGGGGCCAGAGGGCAACTGCTAAGTGGCAGAAAGACCAACAGGAGAGCACCTGTCAGTCATACTGGGCCAGAAGGACAAAGCCTGGAGTTGATGGCTAATGGTTAGTAGCCCATGTGTGCCCATCTTCCCCCTGGAATGAGGAAGAGTACTGAGCCCTGGCCTAGACCCTCACAGAGATGTACTCCGCCCCACCTGCCTCCACCTGACAAGGGCAAAACCCTCATGAAGACCAAGGCAAAAGGAGGCCAGCAACTGTGGCTCAGCCTGTATATCATTCATTTCTTCTGGACACTGGCCTGCCCTATTCAAATACCCATGGCATTTGGTGTGTGGAGTCAGGGGTGAGGGTCTCAGCCTTTTGGCTGCAGCACCTCCAGACACCCATGGTATGTTTCCAGGAGGTACTTTGCCCCTTAACAGGCCATTTGAGCCCCTGCCTCCTCATTTGTAAACGGAGCTAATAATATCCACCTTGCAGGGTTGTTGTGAGAATAAAATGGGTCAATGTGAGAAAAGTGCTTAGAACAAACAGGGTATGGTGGTAAGGGCTTGGTAATGGTTGGCTAATTAGAGACCAATATAATAACCTGCATGGGAAACTCAAGGGTCAGTCACCAAAACCTGTTTGCTCTCATTGGAGCCACAGCTGGACTACATTTCCCAGTCTCCCTTGCAGCTAGGCAGTCACATGACTGATAGGCCAATGGAATGTGAGTGGAAGTGATACCCGCTTCCAGGCTTGACCCTCCACATTCCGCCAGCTTGACACAGACCATGCTCAGGCCACATCACCCCATGGAAGAAACCATCCACCACCAACCAGAAACACTTGCCACCTCTAGAATAAGCATCTAGAAGATGTTAGGGTGGGTGTGTTACTGCAGCTGGCCTTCTGCTAACCAGCACAGGCATTCACTTACCCATTCAGTAAACGTCTAGTGAGACCCTATGGGGCCTATGCTGGGTGCTGGGGAGACAGAAGGGAGCAGTAAAAGGTGGGGTGAGGCCGGGTGCAGTAGCTCACCACTGTTATTCCAGCACTTTGGGAGGCTGAGGTGGGAGGATCGATTGAGCGCAGGAGTCAAGACCAGCTTGCGCAACAAATCAAGACCCCATCTCCACAAAAAATAAAAAAAATTAGCTCGTGTGGTGGCATGTACCTGTAGTTCCAGCTACTCGGGAGGCTAAGGCAGAAGGACTGCTTGAGCCCAGGAGTTTGAGGTTGCTGTGAGCTAGGCTGACGCCACGGCACTCTAGCCGGTGCAACAGAGCCAAGACCCTGTTTCAAAAACAAAACAAACAAACAAACAAACACACAAAATGATGGGGGAGTCCTTGCCTTCATGGAGCTTACAGTATGGTGAGAAAGGCCAACCTTAGTAAACCAGGTCAGGAAGACTTCCCTGAGATGAAATCTGAAAGACAGAAAAGAGAAGCGGGGAGAGAGAGCACCAGGCAAGAGAGACCAGCAGAGGCAAAGGTCTCGAGGCCTAGGGAATACAGTCCACACTTCCTGGAACGAAGACGGGGAAAGATGAAGGAGGGCAAAGTGGTCCTTCTCCATCACATCCCCTTTCTGAATCTCAGTTTCTTCACCTTTAAAATGGGGGCTATGCTAATAACACCTTCTCGTGGAGTGTCTCTGAATCTCAGAGGAGAGAATACCACATACGAAACGCTCCTGGATGTTCATTCACTCCCAGTGTTGCCAAGAGTGGGCAGAAAGGCCTCTGCCCGATGCCTGGGCGGCACGGGAGGATGGACTCTGTGGGCTCAGGAGGTGAGCGGGGCCGTCTCCGAGGCTCAGGAGGCAGGAGCGGAGAGGGAGCTGCTGCTATTAAGGCTCCTGCCAACGCAGGCTAAATATCAAGGATCGTCTCCAGCCGGGAGAGCTATTAGGCGGCAGCGGAAGCACTGGCTCTCTGGGGAGGCGGCAAGACTGTCCCTGGAGGCAGCTGAGGCGAGCTGGTGCTAAGAGCGGGAACTCTCTGCTGACGGGCAGATGCTGGCCGCCATTCAGCTTCTTTCTGGACAGGGACGGTGGAGATGGGTATGCAGGAGTGGAGGGGGAGGTCCAGAAGGCCCCCCGGGGCTGATGTGTTGTGTGTACTTTCCTGATGCTTGATGCCAGCCTTGCTGCTGTCTCCTGAGGGGAGAAGCAGGAAAAGATGCATCAGATCTGCGAGGTGCGCTTGCTGCCAGGTGCCAGAAAGAGCCCAGGCAGGCAGGCAGTGCAGGCGGGAGGGGTCCCATTAGGAGCCAAAGCCCCCAGGGACCTGCAGGGGCATCGCCTCACTCCCTTGACTCACATACGTGCCATGGCTTCCCGGCTCCCTGCTGCCAGCATTCAAGGTTTTGTGTGGCCTGAGCCTGCCCCTGCTCACTCCAGCATTACAGCCCTCCACAGCCCTCCATGCTGCGGCTGCGCCCACTGCCACGCTGTTGCGCACGCTGGTTCCTCTGCCAGGCATGCCAGCTTCGCCTCCCATCCTCCTACGTCTCTTCTATCATCTTTCAAGAACCTCTTGGAGTTCTAATCATGGCTGAGCCAGTTGGCCAAGCAACCTCCCCTCTCTCATCCTGAGCTTACTCATTGGTAACATACGGAGGTTATTTCCTACCTCCCAGGGTTGTTGGTGCAAATTAAACACGACAATGTGTGTGAAGAGCACCTAACAGCATGTGGCACGAAGTAGTTGTTTAGAGAGCAGACTAAAAAATCCCTACAAAAACCATCCAACCAACCTTCTTGGAGCAGCACCTCCTCCAGGAAGCCCTCCTTAATCACTTCCGCTCACCCATCTGGGTTAAATGTCTTCTCATTGGTCCCTCAGGTCCTTGGGCAGCCCTGGCATGGCACTACATGAGATAACAATGACTTGTTTGGGCATCTGCCCCATCCCCACTACCTGTAAAGACTGAGGACGGAGCATTCCTGGTGGGTGCCAGGCCACACGGTGTTATACGAGCAAAGAAAAGTGGATGCACGGGCCAACCTCAGCGTCTCATCCATCCTAAGGCTAAAAGCACAAGCCTGCCTTGCCCCCGGGAGGCGAGAGGATGCGCACGTCAAATGTCCCTGGAACCCCCCAGTGCTCAGCACCTCCCAGCTGAGGACCAGCTGCCCTCACCTCAAGCTCTGCCCAGAGTGGTCCTGGCCTCAGCCCAGGCTCCAGCCTCCTCCCTGGGCTGCCACTAACGGCAGCCTCCTGTGAAAGGGATGGCCTATTCCACCTCCCTCGTCCTCTGACAAGCCCCCAGTCAGCCAGTGGCTAAGTGCCAGGCGGCCTGCCTGAGCTCGGGGATGGCTGGAGAGGAGTTATAAAACATCCTGGGCAGCCCCAGGGGTTTGGGGAGGTGACGTGTGGGGGCTCGTGAGCTGTCTCCATTTCTTCTAGAAACCTTAGGGGTACTGTGCATTTACCCCAAATGAGGCCGCACTGACACAAACCCACAGTGCCCCTGCTCTGGGCCGGAAGGCTGTCAGTGCGAGGCCCTGCCGGTTCTTCCCCCCCACCCAAAGCTCAGATAGGCAGTTATGGATGTCTTTGATTAATAAGAAATGGGAGCGATGAATTAATCATTACGTAATAAATGCAGTTTGTTTGGCAGCCGTATCTTTCAAAAACATGGCTCTAGCGTGTGTGTGAAATAATGAAGGGGTCCTCAGAAGACACACATGGCCCTCTGGGGTGGGCTACAGCTTCTGACCCAGGAGCCCCGAGCCCCTGACCAGAATCCACAGAAGGGCAGAGAACAGTGGTGGCTTGTCTTAAACTCCTTAGGGCAGGGGCTCTGGGCTCAGCCCGGGTTCCCCACCTCCTGCCCAGGGCCAGGGCGGCCGGGTCTGCTGCCCGCCTCTCTCTGAAAGAGGACTGAACAGATGTTTCCTTCAATCAGGAGAATAACGTTGGCTCCCAGATGGGCTGTGGCGCGGAAGCGCGTCCTCTCCCTCCCTCTCTTTGTGACAA
Source organism: Avahi laniger (assembly GCA_963575035.1). Taxonomy (NCBI): domain Eukaryota; kingdom Metazoa; phylum Chordata; class Mammalia; order Primates; family Indriidae; genus Avahi; species Avahi laniger. The sequence continues at coordinate 35,523 of CAUYSK010002067.1, forward strand.
GGTCTTTCTTTCTGGGGAGCAGCTGAGCATCAGAGGTGGCCAGTGGGGGCAGAGTGGCACCCCCGGGGGCATCTGCCAGGCTCAGGAATCACCCATGTCCCTCGAGGAGGAATCCTGAAACACAAAGGCTCAGCCGGCTATCCTTTCCAGTGCTCGGGACTGACAGGTGCTGGTGGAGGGTCCTCTGGCTAAGAAGGAAGGGGCAATGGTGGCCTGGTAGGCAGGGGCTGAGCCAGGGGGAAAGCCTCCCTTGGCCTGCCACCCCCATGGTACCCGTGTGGGAACTACCCAGCCCATCCTTGTCCCTAGCCAGGGCCCGGCCCTGTCCTCAACCCTCAGGGCTTCCACCTTCCCAGGCCCAAGCCCACCCCACTTTTCTGCCAGCTGGCCACCACTCCTGCCCTGGCCCACCCTGGACTCTGCACAAGCCCCCCTGGGCATTCCCTGCTCACCCTTCTGCAAGCTCTGCAGGAGAGAGGCACTGTTCTGAAACAGTGGACCAGGTCACTTCCCTGCTTAAAAGCCTTCACTGGCTCCCTTACTTAAATAAAAAAGTGAAATTCCATGGCCTGGCACCCAGGACCCCAAGAGCAGCTGATCCTGGCTGTCCCACAGGATCTCTACAGTCAGCCCATCCCAAACTCCTCCCTTTCCAAGTGTTTCCCTCTCCTTTTCTCTACCTAACAACTTGCAATCTCCAAGGAAGCCCAGTTCCCACCCATGCCCCAGCAGGCCCTTCCTGGCCTCCTCCCTGCTCTGTCACCCCACAATTAGCCCCTGCCTTAGCGTACGCCTCTTACCTCCTCGCCTCACAGGCCCACGCCCCCCTGGAAAGGTAACTTATCAGCTGAGGGCTCAGTCTCCCCACCAGGACCATGAGCGCCCCCTAACGGCAGGGTCCAGGTCTGACGCTTCTCTAAATCTTCAGGGTTTAGTCCACAGTTCTGCTCAATGAAAATTTAATTTGATGGTGTGTGTGTGTGTGTGTGTGTGTGTGTGTGTGTGTGTGTAAATGCCCCCAAAATGCAATCAGAAGACTCACATTAAACTAGTAAAATTAATGACCTCTAGGGAAGCCAAGAGAGAGACTCTGACCTATTTATGTACCTCTGCAGTTTTTTCCTTCTTTATTTACAACCATTTCTTTCCTTTTGTAATTAAAAAATGATTTTTAATGAAAACCACACAAGGCTGCCCCTGATAAATTGCCTGCTATGGACCAGTTCTGTGCAGGGGGTTTGCCTCCCTGAGGGCACTGGGACGGCTGGACCTACGTTATGGAAGAGCAAGCCAAGGCCACCCAGGGCAAATGGGTTGTCTTTGAATGCTAGGGAACCTGAATCCCATGCTACCATCATGGCTACTGGGTCTCCCCCAGCCCAGCTGGGTGTTAGTGACAAAGTGGGGTGATTCTGGCAATCCTGCAGGGACCCCCAAGTTGGCAAGTCCAAAATCTGCTGCTCCTTAGGCGTCCCTGTGTGCACTAATGCCACCGTTCGTGCAGTAGCCAGGTCTGCAGGTGCCCACTGTGTGCCCAGCACTGCACAGAAAACATGGAGACTGGTCTCACCACCCAAACCCCTGTTGGTCTCCCTCCATTCCCATCTCCATCTCCCCTCCCTTCTCTGAGCCTGTCCACTCTCCCACTGCCCAGCCTAAAAGATGTCCGTGGCCCTACTATATGCTTTGTGCCAGTCCCCAGTCCTGGCCAGGATCACTGGTACCCAAGGGGCTTGTCACTATTTGGGTTCTCAGGCCACCTCCAGGGGCTGAGAGTCAGGTCTGAGGACAGGAGTGACACAATGGGCATTTCTGTGTCTCCCCCCACGTGCCTGACCGGACGAACCCCGGGCTGCTCCCATGTCAGCTGCTGAACCTCAGAGGCCTGGTGCCTGGGACCTGGAGACAGCCCCAGAGCAAACACTTGTGCCCTGGCATTTCCAGTGGCATAGACTAGTCTGGCAGAGCTCTCATACCAGCAGTGAAGGTACCGCTCGAGGGAGGGGTAGCGGCTGGGCCACTCAGGTGCCTCCCCACCCATCTGGAACCATGGGCTCCCACAGCCAGGGGGGCCTGGCACACAGTACTGGATGAGAAATGTTCAGGATGTAGAACTGAGCACAGACCTGGATACAGAATGCTCTCACATCAAAGGCTACCATTTATCCAGTGCTCGTCTGTGGTAAGTGTTCTGCCTACATGATCTTGTTTAAACTGGGACTGGAATGAGGGGCCTTGTGATAGCAGAAAAGCTGTCCATATATGCAACCCCCGGGGACATACATAAATACCTACTGTGTGCTTCCTGTGCCCTGAGCAGGGCCACTCTGCAGGCCTGGGAGGTCTGAGCCACGTCCAGCTCTCTCACAAGGACAGGGAATGGGGGATGGCCAAGGGACCCTGCAGGGCTGTAGAACAGTACACGTGCAAGTGTTCTATGGAACAAATCCCGAAACCAGAAGGGAAATGCACCAAATTCCCAGAGCCAGGAGGAAGGTCTGAAGGATGGGTCCACCCTTGACTCTGGGGGACTCAGGCGTGGAGCAGCAGGGACATGAACTTCTGACTTCACACACTTCTGTTTCGTCTCTCTCTCTTTTTAAAACAATGAATGCATATTATTAAAAAAAGGAAGGGATATTATTTTTGGCAAAGTTTCCAGTGAATTCAGTGCCAGGGCTTGGGGGAGGGGTTGGCAAGTCCTTCCACATAGGTGGTTTCAGAGTCTAGGGAGCATTCATTCACTCATTCACTCGACTCAACCAGGATCCGACCCTTTGAGCAACCTGCCAGCTACCCTGAGCCTCAGCAATAAGAATTCATTCATTCATTCCACAAATGTTTATTCAGTGTCTGTTGTGAGTCTTGGGGGCCTCTGCTAGCCCAGTCTTGATCGTAAGTCTGGAACCATGGTTAGAGGCTGGGCTGGCAGTAGACGTGGTCAGGGTGGGGTGGGCAGGGACAAGCCACGTGGCACCACCTGGCGTCTGCTGTGTGCCCCAATGTCCCTGTCCCTTGGCCCCTGTTATAGCATCACCCATGCCCACAGAAGCCCACCTCCCACCCCGAAACCAGGAAGCACCCAGGACAGGAATTATGGTCTCTACAAGAGACATTGACACGAAGCTGGTTACTGCCTTTTCAGCAAACGTAATTCCTTTTTATTACAAAATTAAAGAATAGGACCAGTTTGCCAAAAGCCAAAAGAGCTGAAATGTGCTTTCCTAAGATATGTAGTGTCTGATAAAACGGATTTACTCATCTCCCTCTTGTTCCACCGTCATCTCCCTCAGCCAGCCTCTCCTCCATTCATTCCCCTTCCACTGGCACCGGAGCAACGGCGGTGAGCTTGGGAGCTTGGCCCTGGCCCACAGGCCCAGCACCCTGGATGCGGGGAGCATGCTTTTGTTTCCACCACACTGAGCCCCAGTCCCCAGTTTTAAGCCCTTTTAGAACGGCCTCAGGGATTCTCTTGCTTTCCTGAGATGCAAAGGCTGCCCGTGGCCTCTGCTAAGCTGAGGGTGTCAGGAGGGGAAAGGCAGGAACAATAAAGGATTGAGCTCCGGGAGAAACAAGCTCATCCATCTGGAGACCCAGGAGCAGGCGCTTCCAGACAGAGTCGGCGGAGGGAGGCGGCCAGGGCAGAGAGCCGAGGACGAGTCCCTCACTGCCACACAAAAAGCAACTATTCAAAACCACCCAGGGAGTTCTCTCTTATTGAAAAGTCCTTGATTCTTCCCTTTCTGCAGCAGAACTCGTGAACAAGGGCCCCATCTTATTAATGGGGTGATGGAGGGGCCCGGGAGGGAGGGTCCTCCTGCTCAGGAAGGTGGCCGTGCCCGCCCCACGAGTCATTAGGAGCCGGTAACTAAGGTAACTCCAGAATCGGATTTTCTTCCCACTAATCTCTCTTTCTCTCCTTTTCTCTTTCTTTTTTTCTCTGCTGGTCGGATGCTACCTTCCTGGCTTAGAAGGGACTTGGGAGGGTGGTGGGGAAAGAGGGAGTGATGTGCATGTGTGTGCGTGTGTGTATGCACGTGTGTTTGTGTGTGCTGAATACTAAAATGGTGACCACGGTCTGGATGTTCTGATGGGGGTGGGGGCTGGGGGCTCATCTCAGGTATCTCTGCCCCTGCCCTCTTCCCACACCCGCCCCTCCCCACCGCCATGGCCTCCCTGTTCAAGGGCAAATCCATTCCCCTCACTCCCTCCTTGAGTAACAAAAGGCGAGATTGAGTTTCCTTTCACCTGCTCTGATTGAAGCCTCCGCTTTGGCATGTCTAGCAGAGGCTGCTTTGTTCTGGGGAAAACCAAAACGGGGTCTGTCCCAGAGCCTGCCAGGGTGGGCGACAGCGTGGGGGTCAGAAATAAATACAAAAAATAACATTGTCCCATAGGCCTGTGCTGCCTAGACCTCCCTCCTGAAAGCCGAGGTCCAGGGAGGCACAGCTACAAGCCTCTGCTCTGGGGAGACGGTTCAAATCCCAGCCAGGCCACCTGATGGCCACGTGGCCTGGGGCACATTCTTTCACTCTCTGAGCCTGCTTTTCTTGCCTTTCACAGTAACCTTAGAGGAGGTGCCTGTACCTGTACTAAGCCCCTGGCACAAAGTCAGTTCTCTGCTCCTGGTCACTCCCAGGGCTGAGAGGGCATGAACCACTTTTCCATCAGGGTGGGTAAGGGGCAGTAGGAGGGATGGTGACCCCAACTCTCCAGAGGCAGCCATGTCAGGGTTCAGAGCTTCTGGGTGGAGTTTCTGAGAAAGAGGCACACTACTTGCCCCTGGGACCTAAGGGTTCTCTGGCTGATGGGAGGAGGTGGGGTCCTGGACCCTGGGAGTACTTCGGGGTGGGCAGGAGCCCTGGAGGCCCACACTTGGTTCCGTGTGACGCTGCACAGCCCTTTACCCTGAACATGGAGAGCCATAAGAGTTTCCCAAGGCTCTAGGTGGGCTTGGCCCACACAGATGAGCCACCCTCACCTTCTGGGATGCTGGTGTCTGATCCCTGGCTGTTCCCCTTGGAAGAGGTTTGACCTGGTCTGTGATCCCCTCAGGGGTGCGGCTATAGCATCTGGAGGCTTCCATTCCCCCCTCCCAGTGGGGACAGGGAGTTGCCTGCACGGTGAGTCATTCAGCTCAGATGCAGTGTGCATGGGGGAGGGGCTGGGCAGCTGCTGCCCTCCGTCTGGGCCCAAGGTGACAGGTCAGCCCCAGAGGCTGACTGGACAGTTAGGCTGGTGCCTGGCACCCACCCCAGGCAGCCTCTGGGTCATTCCCACTGCTATAGGAACACCCCCCGCCCCCCAACTGCAGAGAGGACTGAGCCTGCTCGGGGCAGGGTGCTAGCTTAGGGCCTCGAAATCCCCAAGGAGTGGAGGCAGGGAGGTGGGGTACAGCCAGAGGTCAGGCGAAGGGGCAGGTGCTGGAATGTGCAGTGGGGATGGAGTATCTGGAGCTGAGATGCAGCATGGTTTCCCCAGCTAGGCAAGCAGCAGGCATCCCTGTGGCCACGGCCTCCAGCCCTGCCAGATTCTCTCTCTGCATCCTTATCCCTTCGTCTCTCCTTCCTGCCAGTCGGGGTCTGAGCAAATGGACTGCAAATGGGATAGTGCATTTTCATTTGCACCCACCTTCACTTCCCCAGCTCCTGGGGTCTGACTTGTCCCATCCTGTCCAGCCATCTCTGTTCCCCTCCCCCAGAGAGGGCAGCCACAGCCACGCCCACTACCAAAGATGGGCTGTGAGCTTCTCCAAGCCAGGGGTCAGGGGAGCTACAGTGACAGGGCCTTGTTGAGCTTGGCTTCTACCCTAATGGTTTTTAAGAGCACTTATTAGGTGTGTGACTACCCCAGTGTGAGAGCCCCTGTGCATGGAGGCAGTAGCCACCTCTGGACTCCCCACTCCCGTTCTTCACTCCAAATTGCCTCAGCCTCCCTTGTCACAAAACCTGCCTTCCCAGGGGTAGAGGAGGTCCTAGGCAGGGTTTTCCCACAGACAGACACCTTCTGGATACCCGGAAAATACCACCTCCGAAGTAACACTGATGACAGGTGCCGCCCTCCCCCAAGCTCCTACTGTGTGCAGGGTGCTGGGTTGGGCCTGTTACAGCCCGGGGCATGTGCATCAATAGCAACAGCGAGCGTCCTCGCAGCACTGAGCGCTCTGCAGGTATTTTGGTCCTGAAAACTCCCACCAAGTTGACCCATTCCCCAGAGGGAGAAGACTGAGACTCAGAGGGACCCACAGCAGCCTCTCTGGCCCCTTGCAGGTATCGGGGGCCTGTGTGTGGCCACAGTAGCTCCCTTGTACGGGGCCTGGGTTGCTTGGGTCTGGACAGTCTCTCCACTTAGCTGCAGCACCTCAGAGCCACCCTCTGCAAGCTCAGAGGGGCAGGTCCTCAGCCATCTCAAGCCCCTGGCTTCTCCCTAACTCCCGCTGGTCCTAGGAGTCCTCTGCCCCTCCTTCTCCAGCAGACAGGCAGGGACCACCCATGTGGTGGATGGTCCGCCCAGCCTGACCACAGCAGCCAGCAGCCGGGAAAACAGGCTCCTCAGCTGTCCCCCACCCGGCCAGCCGCCTCACCCAGCCCTGAACCAGGAACTGGGCTTGCTGCCAGCCAGCACCCCACCCCCAGCCCAACCCTCAGAGCCCGCCAGATGTGGGAGGAGGCAGTGGTCTCCTGGTACCTCACTCCGGGGAGGCATGCTCCCCCATCCCAGGCTGCCTCCTCCTCTCAACCTCCCCCCACACTGTCGGGGGAGAGGCCCAACCTTTTCACTGTGGCTTGTCCCAACTGGCCCAAGCCCAAGCCTCCCAGGCTACCTCCCTGAGCTGCAGCCCTCCAGCTCACCCACCACCAGCATCCGGGCCATGTGAAGCCACCTGCCCCCTTGAGCGTGAATGGCGGCTGGTACTGCCTCCCTACTTCTAGGGGCAGAGCAGGGGGTGCCCCGTCCCTTGGCCAGGGCAGTCTCTGTGCCTGCCTCACACTTCCCAGGCAGGATCACTGAGGCTGAAATTTCAATTAGGGAAGAGAAATAATTACTCTAGGGCTCCAGGCCTACTCAAGTGGTGACAGGTCTCAGCTTCCCTGGAGGAGGAGGGGGTGGCCGGAGACCCCACAGCCAGGCTGGGCCCAAACACGGCCCTGGGCCCTTGTCCACGGTCAGCCTCGTGACCCCCACTCCATCCTTCTGCTAAAATGAGGCACCCTCAGGACTGCTCCAAGGTAGGAGCAGATTGGGGGGTCTGAGAAAAGGTGGAGGCTCCTGGCGGAGGGGGCTGGGGAGTAAGCCTCAGCTGGCTGACAAAATTGAATTAAATTAAATTTAACCATTCAGTCACTGCCTGTCCCTGTGGTGAACCTGGAGGCTGCCAGGCCCCCACCAGTATGGGGGTGGGGACCCCGAGAGCTGGCCGGAGCAGGCTTTTGGGAGGATTCCAGCACAGCCCTCAGGGAGGGAACGGCAAAGGTTGAGCCCTGGAGGGTGCCCAGCAGGCCTGCTCTGGCCCTCAGGAGGAGGGGGCCTGGATGGAGCCTCCCTTCTGGGCCTCAGGGCCATCTCCTGCCAGACAAGGGCACAGGTGGGTGTCTCTGGGCTCCCTGACACCCTCCTCTATCTCGTCAAGAAGGCTTCAAACAGCAAGCCTTAGCTACATTCCCTTATCTCTAGAAATGTCTCATCCTCAATCTAAATATGTCCATTTTCTGAGAATAACCCATTTCTTCCCCAGACATACTTCATTTTAATCCAGAAATTCCCCGGCTCCAGAATGTTCTATCTCCAGAAATGCTCCATCTTATCTCCAGAAATATCTCTTCTCATCTTCACACATAATCCATCTCCAGAAATGCCAGTGCTCTATAAAGGCTCCATCCTAACTCCAAGAATGTGTTCTGTTTCCAGAAATGCCACATCCCATCTCCAGAGATGTTGCATTTCAGCTCCAAAAATATCTCTTCTTCAGAAGTGCCCTATTTTATTTGCAGAAATACTCCAGTATCATCTTCAAAAACACTCCACTTCCAGAGGTACTATAGTTTATCTTCAGAAAAATTCCATTTCCAGAAATGTTCTATCTCTAGCAAGATTCAGAATCCAGAAAAGCCTCATCTCTACTCCAATAAATGCCCTCTCCCATCTCATGGTCTTATTTCATCTTTAGAAATGCCTCTCCTCCAGAAATGCTTTCCACCTCATCTCTGGAAACATCCTTATCCCGTCTCCAGAAATGCCATGTCTCATTCTCTAAAGACATTTCATTTCTGGAAATGTTCCAGCTCATGTCTAGAAATGCCCATGGTATCTCCAGAAAGGTCTCCCAATCTGGCCAAGATGCTGCAGAAACTCAACCCAATTCCTTCAGGATCTCCTGGGAAGAGGCTGAGCAGTGACTGGGCCTCCATCTCCCTTGTCCCTCTGCTCCTGGGGACTCTCAGCCATCTGCTGGGCCTGATTTTGTCCCAGGAACAAGGACAAAGTCAACAGCTGGGCTGGCAGGTGCTAGATACCTGGGAGGGAGGAGCACAAGCGATCAGGGCCTGGGATGGCGGGGGGCCATGAGAGGAGCCTGGGGTGGGAAGGAATGAACCAGCACGGAGGCATCAGGTGGGGCCTCGGCACCACTCCCCCAAGACACACCCTAGCCCTCCACTGGCCCAAGTGCACATACACCACCCAGTCAACACCTACAGAGCCCAGAAACGCCCACCCCCATCCCTCAGAGTCATATGCAACCCACACTCGCCACATGGAAATCTACACTGTTTACAACCCCACCCACACTACTGCACACAACATACACAGATGCACACACACAACACAGATATACACACAAGTCTACTGTCACACATCGCACTCCCACACAATCTTCGTCACCCACGTACCCCAGGTCTCTCATGGGCTAAGTTCTAGGGACACCTAGGGGCAGAAGCCCTGTCAACACCTCCAACAAGTCTGCGTTGGCAAGACGGAGCAGCCTCAGTAAGTGCTGGCGGCAGACTGGGCAGATTCACGGCCCCAGCACTTGGTACTTAGAAAGGACCACGGAAGAGAGGCAGGCACATGCTGGGCCTACTAAGTGGCCACTAATTACCTACTAAGGATGTGCTCGCTCCCTCCTGGAGCAGCCCAGGCCACTCTGGACCACTTCTGAATGATAAAAAGTTCCTCTTTGGGTGGAAATGAAACCTTGCTACGTCACCTCTGTCCACATAACCAGGTTCTCTGGAGGTGCTAAGCTTGTGTCCTGTTGAGATTTCAAACTGAGATTCTCTCCTCCCTGCTCCATGTGAAGGGTACAGCTGTTCTTAGGGAATGGGGCCTGGAGATAGCCGAGTGGAGGGCGAGCCACTGTCGGCACGCACACACACACACACACACACACACAAACATGCAGGCACACAGGCGTGCCCCCGTGCGTGTCCAAGGAGCTCGTGTGCAGACAAATAGGCAGGCACGTAACACACCTACACACGATGAACTGCACACAAGGAAGGGAGATGTGCCAGCGCCCTGATGTGCACCAAGCCTGTCCCTGACACCTCTGTGGGTAGAAATTCTCAGAGCTTTTAGGTGGGAGGCTCTGTCTCCATGATCTCCATTCCCAACGGCACTGGTTAGCTCTGGTCTGCTCCCACGGGAGGATAATTACCATTTATTAAGCCTCCCAATTTAGAATCAGCCTCAATTAACTGGAACCACCCAAGCCCCCCTTTTCTGATCCTTTGGGGCCAAGGGCACAGAGCTTGAACATGCCCTTCAATTCACCCTCAGTGTGGGCCCCTTTGTCCAACATCCTCCAACTTAGCCCGCTCTGGCCCAGAAACAGGGCGTCAACATCTGTCCCCACCTTCTCAATCCCTCCTGGTCTTGGACGCTCATTTTCTCTCTGCCTAGACTGAGATCCTCACCCGGAATGTGAGAGAAAAAAAAATCAAATAGTGGAACATGAATCTGAATGAACATGTGGTCCCAGGATCCAAGATGGCCAGGCCTCAGTGTTGGGTGGTGAGCTGGGCCCCCGTGTCTCCCAGCTCCCAGGAGCAGCCAGGCCTTCTGGAGAGGCTTCTGCATTGGTATTCTTTGTCCCTCACAACCCAAATTACACTGGCTCTCCTGGGACCCTTTTATCGCACGTTGTCGCTTCAGCAAAAGGTTATGTACGAGAACATCGAAATCCCTCCCGCATATTAACTAAAAGAGCATTTTTAAAAATGCACAGGAGAAAGAAGCTCACCTAAGAGCTGATTCTTCCAGTGTCTTAGATCAGAACGAGCACTGGACTAGGAGTCAGGAGCAGGAGTCCTTGTCAGAGTCCTGCCCTTACTGGGACCCAGGGCACGTCACTTCACCTCTCTGAGCTCCAGTTTTCTCATCTGCTGAAAATGAGAATAAAAGTGCCCACGATGGGGCTCTATCAGGGACGCTGAGGGTCATCTGAATGACTGGAATGAATGAATCATGTAGAGAACAAGTAGAAGCTGATTGGTGTTAGTATTCAGGCTCTGCCAACCAAGTATTTAACAGGCAAGGAGAAGACAGTATTATTCCCCAAGCATGCCGTGTCCTTTCACGCCTCCTTATCTGTCCCCAGGCAGTTACCCCACCTGGAGCCTTTTTTTTTTGGCCTGGAGAATTCTTGGAAACACCTTCAAGACCCAGTTTGGAATCAGTTCCTCAGTTTTGACATTTACTAGATGAGCTTCAAAGATGAAATCTGCCTCAGATCAGCAAAAGTCAGGGTGCCAGGATGGCTACCCCGGTCTAAGCAGTGTGGCCAGTTCAACTCAGTGCCTGGGCCCATCCGGCACATGATTGGAGTTGCAGGGAACTAGGTGGCTCTACCCCTCTCGGCTCTGCCTGCAGGGCCCTGCAGGCGTGTGGCCCCGAACTGTCAACCTGCTGATTTTTTAAAGGAAAGCGAAAAGATTTGTACGTGAAATCTGATGTTACTTTTAAAACCCTGGGCTGGCCAACAGTAGCCACTGCGGGCATCACCAGTGGACAATCTCTGGCCTGAGTGCTTGAGCCCTGGCCTCCACATGGAAGACAGGAGATCTGCTCAGAGGAGGCCGCAGGCCCTGCATGGGGCAGGAGAGAGTGACGGTCTTCCAGGCAGGGCCAAGGGTACAGGCATGAGCAGAGACTGGGCAAAAGGACCACACAAGGCAGGTTTTTTTTTTTTTTTTGGAGACAGAGTCTCACTTTGTTGCCCCGGCTAGAGTGAGTGCCGTGGCGTCAGCCTAGTTCACAGCAACCTCGCACTCCTGGGCTCAAGCGATCCTACTGCCTCAGCCTCCCAAGTAGCTGGGACTACAGGCATGCGCCACCATGCCCGGCTAATTTTTTCTATATATTTTTACCTGTCCAATTAATTTTTTTCTATTTTTGGTAGAGACGGGATCTCGCTCTTGCTCAGTCTGGTCTCGAACTCCTGAGCTCAAACAATCCGCCTACCTCGGCCTCCCAGAGTGCTAGGATTACAGGCGTGAGCCACTGCACCCGGCTTCCTTTCATGGTTTGATAGCTCATTTCTTTTTAGCGCTGAATAATATTCCCTATCTGGATGTACCATCGTTTATTTACTCGTTCACCTACTGAAGGACATCTTGGGTGTTTCTCCATTTTGGCAATGAAGAGTAAAGCTGCTACGAGCATCCTTGTGTAGGTTTTGTGTGGACAAAAAATTTTCATCCCCTTTGGGCAAATGCTAAGGAGCATGATTGCTGGATCGTGTGATAAGAGTATGTTTAGTTTCGTAAGGAATTGCCAAACTGTCTTTCAAACTGGCTGCACCATTTTGCATTTTCATCAGCAACAAATGAGAGTTCCTGTTGCTCCAAATCCCCGTGAGCATTTGGTGTTGTCTGTCTTCTCGACTTTGGCCATTCTAATAGGTGATGTCTTATTGTTCTTTTAACTTGCAGTTTCCTGAAGACATATGAGGTTGAACACCTTTTCATGTGCTTATTTGTATCTCTGTTTCTTGCTTTTTTCCACCAAGCACCATATTTTAAAATCAATTTATGCTGCATAAGTACGTCCAACTCATTGCTTCTGTCTGCTGCAAAATCTTCAGGGTGTGCCTGTACCGGGTTTTACGTGCCCACTCTCTCAGTGGTGCATGACCAGGACACCAACTCCATGCTGCAATAACCCACTGTGTACATTTCCCTCCCGGCCTGTCTGGGAATGTGTCCAGAATATGTGCTCAGCAGTGGAATTTCTGAGTCAGAGGCACCTGTGTACTTTGTTCAACTAAGTCACGCCAAAAGGCTCTCCAGAATAAATGCTGTGTTCGTGGTTTTCTTTTTTGCGCTGGTCATGTCAGGGTTTGCTATCGGTTATGTTAGCTTCATGAAATAAATTGGGTAGCTCTTTTTTATGTTCTGGAACATTTTATACTGTACTGCAATTAATTGTTCCTTGAAAGCGTGAGACTATAGGCAGTATGACTGCTTGGTGCCAAAGCCCATATAGATAGGCAATTCTCTGAAAATGTTTTCAATTTCTTCTTTGGCTGTTGGTTCTAAGAAATTTTGATGTTGGCATCTAGACAGAAATAACTAGGTCCATGAGTCACAAAGATGTGTATTTTTGTCATTTATTACTTTGTGACTTTGTGACTTTTTTATGATACCTTGGGAGGATTCTCTGTACACATGAATGCTTAATAACCCTATTGATGGGCTTGAAATTATTGGCCTCCAAATGTATACGGTAGGAGTTCATTCTCTGTATACCATGTAAGTCTGCCCTGCTCCATGAATAGGCTTTTTTTTTTAATGATCTCAAATTTTTGCTTTTATTTATTTATTTATTTATTTATTTTATTTTATTTTTTTTTTTTGAGACAGAGTCTCACTCTCTTGCCTGGAGCGAGTGCTGTGGCGTCAGCCTAGCTCACAGCAACCTCAAGCTCCTGGACTCAAGCGATCCTCCTGTCTCAGCCTCCCCAGTAGCTGGGACTACAGGCATGAGCCACCATGCCCGGCTAATTTTTTCTATATATATTTTTAGCTGTCCAATTAATTTCTTTCTATTTTTGGTAGAGATGGGGTCTCGCTCTTGCTCAGGCTGGTCTCGAACTCCTGAGCTCAAACAATCCGCCC
>CAUYSK010002070.1:0-31363 GCA_963575035.1 Avahi laniger
AACTTTGTCCACTTTGAACAACATCTCCCCATTTTCTCCATCCCTAGCCCCTGGCAACCACCATTCTACTCTTTCCTTCTATGAGTTCAACCTTTTTAGATTCCATGTATAAGTGAGATCATGCAGTATTTGTCTTTGTGCGCATGACTTATTTCATGTAGTACAATTCCCTCCAGGTTTATCTTATTTTGCAAATGGCAGGATTTCCTTCCTTTTTAAGGCTGCATAATATTCCAGTGTGTGCATGCGTGTGTGTGTGTGTGTGTGTGTGTGTGTGTGTGTATCACATTTTCTTTATCCATTCATCCACGATGGATATTTAGGTTGATTCTATGTCTTGGCTGTTGTGAACAATGCTCAATGAACATGGGAGTACAGATATCTCTTTGACATAATGATTTCATTTCCTTTGGAAATACCCAGAAGTGGGAGTGTTGGATCATAAGGCAATTCTACTTTTAATTTTTTAAGGAAACTCCATACTGTTTGAAACTCCATACCAATTTACATTCCCACCAGTAGCGTAAAAAAGTTCTCCACATCCTTGCCAATACTTGTTATCTTACATATTTTTGATAATAGCCATTCTAACAGGTGTGAAGTGATATCTCATTACAATTTTCATTGCATTTCCCTGATGATTGGTAATGTTGAGTATTTTTTCATATATCCATCAGCCGTTTGTGTGTCTTCTTTTGAGAAATATCTATTCAGATCCTTTGCCAATTTTTCAATTGGGTTATTTGGTTTTTTGCTATTGAGTTGTGTGTTCTTATATTACACATTTTGGGTTTTGGTTTTTTTTTCTTTTTTAGAGACAGAGTTTTGCTTTGTCACCCAGACTGAAGTGCAGTGGCCTGATTACAGCTTACCGAAGTCTCAAAATCCTGGGCTCAGGCAATCCTCCTTCGTCAGCCTTCCGAGCAGTTGCACACCACCATGCCAGCTAATTTTTTAATTTTTTCGTAGAGACACAGTCTCGCTATGTTCTCCGGGCTGGTCTCAAACTCCTGGCTGTCAAGCTATCCTCCTACCTCAGCCTCCCAAAGTGCTGGGATTACAGATGTTAGCCACCATGTGTGGCTCTTACATATTTTGCATATTAACCCCTTATCAGATGCATGGTTTGCAAATATTTTCTACCATTCTATAGGTTGTCTCTTTACTCTGTTGATTGTTTCTTCTCCCGTACAGAAGCTTGTAGTTTGATGCAATCCCATTTGTCTATTTTTGCTTTGGTTACCAGTACCTTTGAGGTCATATCCAAAAAAAAAAAATCATTGCCCCAACCAGTATTAGGAAGTTTTTTCCCCTATGTTTTCTTCTAGTAATTCTGGAGTTTCAGGTCTTCCATTTAAGTCTTTAATCTATTTTGAATTGATTTTAGTATATGATATGAGAAAAGGGTCCAGTTTCTTTCTTTTACATGTGGATATTCAGTTTCCCCAACATTACTTATTGAAGAGGCTATCCTTTCTTGGCACCTTCATCAAAGATCAATTGACTGTAAATGCATGGATTTATTTCCGGGCTTTCTATTCTATTCCATTGGTCTATGTGTCTCTTTTTATGCCAGTATCATACTGTTTTGACTATTAGAGCTCTGTAGTATATTTTGAAGTCAAATATTGTGACACTTTCAGCTTTGTTCTTCTTGCTCAAGACTGCTTTCACTATTTGGGGTCTTTGTGGTTCCATGTAAACTTTAGGATTGTAGATTGTATTTTCTATTCCTGTAAAAAATATCAGTGGAATTTTAATAGGGATTGCACTGAATCTGTAGATTTTGGGGCATAGTATGGTATGGGCATTTTAACAATATTAATTCTTCCAATCCATGAACACAGAGAACAAATCTTTCTATTTATTTGGGTTTCCTACTTCAATTTCTTTCATCAATGTTTTGTAGTTTTCAGTGAACAGATCTTTCATCTCTTGGTTAATTTATTCCCAATTTCGTTATCCTATTGTAAATGAGATTGTCTTAAATTTGGGGGGATATTTGTTAGTATATAGAAACACAATTGATTTTTATATGTTGATTTTGTACTCTACAACTTTGCTAAATTTGTTTATTAGTTCTAACAGTTTTTTGGTGGAGTGTTTAGGGTTTTCTGTATATAAGATCATATCATCTGCAAACAGACACAATTTTACTTCTCCCTTTCTAATGTGGATGCCTGTTATTTCTTTTTCTTGACTAATTTGCTCTGGCTAGGACTCCCAGATCTATGCTGAACAGAAGAGACAAGAGTGGGCATCCTTATCTATTCCTGATCTTAGAGGAAAAGCTTTTAGCTTTTCACCATTGAGTAGGGGTTAGCTGTGGGCTTGTCATATATGGCCTTTATTACATTGAGGTGCATTCCTTTTACACCTAATATGTTGAGAATTTTTTCATGAAAGAACATCGAATTTTGTCAAATGCCTTTTCCGCATCTGTCTAGATGACCATATGATTTTTATTCTGTTAATGCAGTATATAACATTTTTTGACTTATATACATGGAACCATGCCTGCATCTCAGAAACATACCTCCTTTGATCACAGTGTATGATTCTTTTAATTTGCTGTTGAATTTGATGTGCTAGTATGTTGCTGAGGTCCACTGGGACCTGGGGCCAGCCTGGCACTGGGCAGGTCTGGAGCCCGATCTGAGGGGGCGGCTGAGGTTTCCTGGGGCAGGCCCTGTGCTGGGGTCTACAGGGAAGCCAGACACTCACTTTGCCTCCTTCCTCCACGCAGAAGGGAAGGGGTGACACAGGCAATGTGAAACTCTGCTTCCTACCCTCTTCATTGTGGTTTTTCTTATTCCTGTGCTACAATCTCTTGCTTGGATTTCTTAGCTTTTATGAAGATATTTTCATATGTGGATAGTTGTTCAAATTGCTGTTTCTGTGAGGGGCCAAGTGCTAAAAACTTCTATTCTGCCACCTTGCCAATATTCCCTGCATCGCATCCATTTAACAGATGAGCAAACTGACGCAAAGCGCCTTGCCCAAGGCTACTCACCCCTCAAGTGTTAGAACTGGGATAGAAACTGAGGCAGTCTAGCTGAAAATGGACATTTTATTCCTATGTTAAGTGGCCTCCTCTCAGATAACAGTCATTGCTAAACTAAAACACAACAGCAAACCCCAGATCCTTTAATTACGGCTTTATTTTCTCAGAGAATAAAAGAAAGGGAAGATTACATTGACATAAAACAGCTCAAACCAGCAAAGAGAGGAGAAAAGCTGGTTTGGACTGAGCTACCACCTCTAAATGATCATGATTTCAAAGATGGCACAACTAGTTCTTCCATCTGAGGTGTATTTAGGAAACCTGGTGGATGTGTGCAGTGGCATCCCAACCTGGGTAACACTGATGTCTTCAGCCAGAGGTTATTAACAATAAAATCAGCAACTCCCAGTTCATGCTCCCCCAGTGACATCTGAAACAGTTGTGCTAACCTGAGCTTTCCGTCCTGGTCACATAGCTATTTCAGCTGCTGTGCATTTTGGAGAACTACAAAGAGAGAGGCAGTCCTAGAGCCAAATCCACCTGATCACATCTCAGAATTCAGTTCCCACATCTCTAATCAAAGTAAAATGCCTAATCACATTTTTATAAAAAGAAATTATTTTATATCAAATCACCTCTATGGAAGCCACAATCTATTTAGATTCACATCAGAAAACTGGCATTTATCAAGTTAAAAATGTAAGAAAAAATTCTTAATCACCATTGTGCTGGCATCAAATGATGTAACTATGGAATTTTCAATCTTGTCTTGCTTTGGGGTTAGCTAGTAAGGGTATTAATTCACTTTTCATTTGCTTAACTAATCACTTCCAAGGCAGCTGTCAGTAATGCGGATAGCCTGCCCCCAACAAAAGGGATAAAAGAATGGGACCAGTACTAGCATATATTAATACCGGGCTGAGGGTTGGGAAGATTTTTGTTGTTGTTATTATTTTTGGTTTCATTTCTTTTGTTTTTGTTTTGTTTTTTGCAGATCCACTTATGCTTGTGCACAGCTACATAAACACAAAAACACAGGGCTCTCAATGTAAACATCCAATTATGATAATGAACAGAAAAGCAGAAAGAGAGTAGAGAACGACTAGGCCATACTTACAGTTTTACTTTTTAAGGAAGAACTAAGAATGTCCACAGGGTTACTGGATATCTGCCCCATAAGTGGGGATATCAGTGGCAGTGGAATGTTTTTAAGGGAGGAAGGAATTCAAAATACACATCTATACTCAGTGAAGCTTGTTGATCTTGCCATGGTGGGTGGCAAAAATTGGCAAAGAACCCAAGTCATTGAATATTTTTAGTTTGCCAGTTCTATATGATTTTCTTTATGTGCATGGATTTCATCTGCATAGTATGATATAAACAAAAAGCTACAAGCACTTTAACTTAACAAGAAAAAAAAAATCAAGCCCCTAGGTTCCAATTCTCCCGTTCAAACATCACTTTCTCCATCTCACTACAAATACAAACAACTTCACATTAAGGAAAGTGAGGCTTCCCAACTCATTGCTCATGCATGACATCATACACCTGCCATTATTCAACTCTCAGTATACAAATAAGCCACAGGACAGTTTACAAGCACAGGGGAAGCCATTCTGTCGGTTTCTCCTTGTTTACTTCTAAGAATAGGGCGACTCCATAAACAAGACCAGCTGGGAACACATGCAAATTTCCAATCAACACCCATCTTTAAAAAGTCACAGAATCTTTTGTCAACAGTCCAACTTACAGGGTATCAGATTCCCACTTACCTTTTTTAACATCAAGCAATTAGCCAGAAAGACAATCCATCAGGACTCCTATACCACTGTGTACTAGAGGAAGCAATAAGTGCAGGTAGCTCTTAACCTTGCTCTTAAAGGCCATTGAGAATACTCCTATTACACCCTCCGAAACATCTTTGTGTTGCTGGCTGTTTTACTGAGAAAAAAAAAAAATGTTTTTCTTTCTCTCTGCCTTTGAACTGTAATAGAAGATGTTTTCCTGATGTCATGGCTATTGCCAAAGAATAATGATAATCCTTATTCGATGCAATAATATTTTGTATCAATATAACATCTTTGTGTTTCAAAAGCTCAAAGAACTGTCATGAAGCACTAGCTCTATCTAGCACATCCATCCTCAGCAAGGTAGACTGAGGTATATATGCAATCTTCATGTACAGAACAGGAAAATGAAGACTCTCAGAATTAGGTAAGTCAATTCTCTAAGATTGCACAATCCAGTTGATGATGAGGCCAGACAATCTGCATTCATTTACTGGGCTGTCTTCTCTGTTCCTACTAAGATTCCAAAACACATAAATAAATTAATCTGGCACTTGTCCGAAATGAAGAACAATAACGGTTACTTAAGACAGAAAAAACATTTCACTCCCTTACCATCTTATAAAAATACATACTGTTTAAGGACCTTAAAAAATGCCCAGGCCTTCCCATTGCTAGATGAGTAACAATTATAACTTAGAAGCTAACCACCAATAGATATATAGGACGGAGCTAAGAGTTAGCAGAACGGAGCTAAGAGTTAGCAGAAGAGACAGAGATATGAGTTTCAATAAAATAGTATTACCTCCAGCCTTGCTAGAAAAAGATAATAAAGCTAATAAGAACAATTAAATTCAGGCACCGTATGACACCCTATGTACGATTTCTCATTTACTTCTGCATCAACCTAAAGGGAAGGTAATGGCATCCCCACTTCACAGATGAGAAAAGTGAAGCTTGTGAGGTTAAGTTATTTATATGAGGATTACGGCCAGGAAGTGGCAAATTCTAAGCAGTCTCACGAAGAAGATGATCTGCCATTTCTAGAAGGCCTTAGAAAATAATCTGCCTTCAATTCTGAGTAAGGCAGAATGACAGGTCCCAGCTAAGGGATCTTGAGTGCATGTATTAGGTCAAATCATAAGAAATTGCTGATATTTGACTGCTTTCGACCCATAAAATGGATATGTCACATGGTTCAAACTGTTACTTTGGAGGGTCCCTGAGGTATACTCAGGGGGGAAAAATTTCAAATGTATGAATACCAAGGGTAAAGTGAGAAGCTGCCTTTGAAGAGCGACTGAGGGCTTTAGATGAAAGAGGCAGGCTGCCGGAGAATTGTAGTTCAAAAAACGCACCAGTTCATAATAAGCTTAGTGAGAAAGGGTGTGTTCCCACCACTGGAGCAGAAACTTTGGTTCCCAAGCCCTTCTAGGATTTTGCCCTTCCCATTCATCCTTTCTGATCAAATTCATCCTTTAGGTAAACACAGGAGGGATTAGAGCCCTTTAATTGGCTTTGAGGAAGGAATGGTAATCTGAGATGCCTGGGCAGGAACTATCTTGTGTCTTGTGGGAGAGAAGCAGGGAGAGAAAGAGGAAAGGAAATATCTGCAGCTTGACAGGCTGTTCCCAGCCAAAGGGGAGAGCATTCAAGAATAGACAAGGTTGTTAAATCATTCACCCAAATTTGGCCGTGAGCTACCAGCATGCCATTTTGGATTTCTTCTTCCACTCCAGCTCTTCCTGCAGGAGGTAGAGAAGTTCAGTGGCAACCAGAATCTAGATGGATGGTTTTCACACTTTAGCGTGCATCAGTATCAACTGGGGTCTTGGTGGGGGGCGGTGATTGTTAAGACACAGGTTGCTTGGCCCTATCCCCAAAGATTCTGATTGCGGAGGTGCGGAGGTTTGGGGTAGGTGTTGAGAATTTGTATTCTTAACGAGTTCCCAGGTGATACAGATGCTGATGGCCAAGGAGCACACTTTAAAAACCACGGGCTTAGCTTCCAGCCATGTGCAATACGTTGCATCTTCCTGCCATGCATTGCAATTACCTGGGCTGTGTCTGCACATATGGAAGCCACGCATGATCCAATGAGGATGAAGCAAAAAGAAGATGCTGCCCAAGAGATTTTGACAATGGATACTATAAGGCTGGCTTTAGTGCAAACTAAGCTGCAACACAACTGACTCTGTGGGATTAGTACTAATAATAGCTAACAGTTATTGACTAGTTAGCATGTGCAAGTAGTATGCCAAGTCTCTACCCATGTTATATTTGAGATGTATGTACTGTTATTACCCCTGCCTTCTAAATGCAGATTCTGAATCCCATTGGATTAAGTCCATGATCACTCAGCCAGAGAATGGGGGACATGAAACTGAAGCCCATGACTCTCTAACTTAACCACTGTACACATACTTACTGAACTCCAGAAAACATACGTCGGGAAAAGAAAAGTCTACCTCCAGTGTTCCTGAATAGAGAAATAAATATCTGTGACTAGGAGGCCATAGCTTTTTCTCCACTCTACTTGCTTATGTCTTCTCTAAGTAACTCAAATGTTCCTCTCCAGCCCATTTCTCTCTTCCACCTTATCTGCTGACACAGAGGGAACTGCTTAATATGTTAAAGTGCAGGAGGCTGGAGAAGGGGGTGCCCTGCTACCAGAGGTGGTGTCTTAGACTTACTTCTCTTTCCCTGTTGAAACAAATATCTAATTTCTCATGGGAATATCACCTACTGTTTGAGGACTCTGGCACAGGAAATGTTATTATGGTTTGGGGCTCCAAAGGAAGTTGATGGCAAGGGGTGGGACACCCTGAACAGAAAAACTTCTTGATTTTATGACTCTCAATTCTTGCATTGTCTGTCTCATCCTCTTGATGTTGGGGGAGGGCAGTGGCAGGGGGAAGGGTAGGCAGGAGGTGGGAGGATGGAGCTACAGAGATACTGGGATATTATACGAATGGAGGATTGCTTTCATTGTGAGCACCCTGGCTTTGATAGACTACTTAAGAAGTCTTGGGACTTGTTCCTTCACCCTGAAAGTTCCAACTTTATAGTTTAATCCAGGAATGGCTTCCAAAAGGCCACTCACCTGGGACTGCAAGCTTCTAGCATAGGAGTTGATGGAGCCTCCCCTCTCAATGGCAAGATGCTGAGCATGTTCCAGAAGCTGGGCATCTGGCCTACAAAGTTCATGTGCAACCTCATGGACCATATCATTCCCTGGGACAGATCTCCAGTAACACTTGCCACACAGTGGCTAGTCCCCTTGGGGTCACTGCGTCCAGAAGAGTTATGTTCTATTCTGCTTCTGTTCTGACTCACATCTTTAATTATTGGACTAGAGTACACAGAAGTGTGGCCACATAGCTGCATCCAGTGACACTCATCTTATATTCCCTAGTGAGTAATGGATGGATTAGGTCCAAACAATCACCCTTCATGCTGACCATTTTCAAACCTGGTCAGATAGTTTCATATTGAAATTTAAAATACTCTTTGATTCAGCAATAATACCTCTAGGTATTTATTCTACAGATATGCCTGTACCTGTGTAAAATAAGGCATTATAGAATTGCCTGTAATATCAAAATACTGGAAACAATAGAATCCATCTGATTCATCAATAAGGAGCTAGTTAAATAAATTATGGGTCATCCATACAATGGAATAATACATAATCATTAAAAAGAATAAGGCAACCTACCTGTAATGATATGGAACAAATCACTGAAATGTATTGTTGGAAGAAAAACAAGGAAAATATAGAATATTGTATATTTGGATGGAAAAAAGAAAAGTATACTGTACATATATATGATGGAAGTAGAATATGCTTCCAGAATATCTCTGGAAAGAATCACAGGAAACTAGTAACATTGCTAGTCACTTCAAGATGGATATTAGATGTACATTCTTAAGTATAGCTGGCATGTACTCATCCTTCCTAAGAGGCCTTGAGATTGATTACAGACATTATTCCATGCAGCCAGAAATAGATTCAAGAAGGAAAGGTAATGATATAGAACAAATCTCGTGTTTATCCTTGCCTCTTCCCTGACACGAAAGGAAGTTCCCACCATCCCCCGCCAAGGTCCGTGCATGCTGGGGTCACTAATGACACACAAACTATCCATTCCAGTTTTGTTTTTTTTTTTAGAGAGACAGGGTCTCACTCTGTCACCCAGGCTGAAGTGCAATGGTGTCATCATAGTCCCAGGCTCATCTGTGTGTATTTGTTTTATCACCACCTGTGTACAAATGGCCCCTAAATGTCTCATCTTCAGCTTGATTTTATCCTACCATCTGGAACCCAACCTCCAGCTTCTTATGGAATATCATCATTTGGATGTTCCTTGGTACATCAGACTCACATATGCAAAAATCTGAACACATCATCTTTCTTATCCTCTAAATCAACTAGTAGATTCCCTGTTTTAAGGAATAGGAACATCACCCTCCTAACCACCAAGGGCTGAATCTTAGAGTCATCTTTAATTAATGCTTCTTCATAAATCTCACATCCTGGCCAGGCTTGGTAGCGCATACCTATAACCCCACCACTTTTGGAGGCTGAGGTGAGAGGATCACTTGAGGCCAGGAGTTCAAGGCCAGCCTGAGCAAGAGCGAGATCCCATCTCTACAACAAATAGAAAAATTAGCTGGGCATCATGGTACACACCTGTAGTCCCAGCTACTCAGGAGGCTGAGGCAGGAAGATCACTTGAGCCTAGGAGTTCGAGGTTGCGGTGAGCTGTGAGGACATCACTGCACTCTAGCCAGGGCAACACAGAGTGAGACCCTGTCTCTAAATAAATAAATAAGTAAAAAATAAAAGAAATAAACCTCATGTCCCAAATCTTAACACCTCCATCTCTGAAACCCCCTTCCAGTCTATAACACTTTCTCCATTCCCAGCATTCCCAAGGCCATCATCTTAGTGTAGGCCATTATTACTGCTCAATACTTTGCTATGACAGTGTAGTCCCCATAGTTCCCATGCTACCAGCAGAGTTAGCTATGGTCCATCTCACGTTGCCTGATCCTCTGTGCTTCTTCTGTTTTTAATGCTTCATGCTGCACTAAAAATTAGGGAAACTTTTACTTTTTTAATCTGTCTTTTCCTCTCCTACAGCTATAGCTCCACAGTCATGGGCACTATTTTTTACTTCTCTTTTTCCCTCTCGGGGCTATATCATGTCTGTCACATAATAAGGACCTAGGTTCCTGAAAAGTGATTAAAGATTAGGATATCATTCTTCTGACTTCTGGAACAGTACTCTTTACATTACATTTAAAATAATAATTGACTGGCAAGAAGAGGGAGAGATATATTAACAAGGTAATCTGTAAAAAATGAGATCATTCTTCATACTGTACAGAAATGTAACTGTACAAATCTCCCATGATTCCAAAGACCCGATAAACTGGGACTGTTTCAAGAACAGACATAATTCTTATTTAAATGTGTCCTAAGAATTAAGTTATTCATTCTAGTATTTATATGTGTCAGCTTCTTATTACTGGTTAAAGCTGGAGATGCCTCCTAGATGAACCTAAGGAAGTTCGTTTCAGGCATGACATCTTAAACAGTTCCCAGATTGGACTGCAGTTTGTAACAATCACTGCACTTCTAAGCATCCAATTCCCTGGTTCTCATCAGGAGAATTTCTCAGCTGACTGGCAGGTTTGTCCAGAAATGCTGCAGTCCTTGGGAAAACCCTCCATTGCCTAGCAAGACACAGAAGAAACACTTTGAGTAGCTCTTTCATTCCATGCCTTCCCATCTTCTTCCACCTTCTTGGTTTGACAGTGAAATATGGTGAACCTGATAAATCATGTTGTGATTCACTGGAAATTTTTGACATTGTCATTTCCAGATTTCATGCCATAGGACCTACTTTAGGGGAGACTACTTTAAAGTAAGGCTATTTTGGGGACCTAAATAATAAAACCCATCCAAGTGGAGACCTAGACTGGATCCTATTATAGAAAATTCAACTGTAAAACAAATAGAAACTGCCAGCAAAGAGCTCCCATTAAGCTGCAAAAATTAATTTTTACATAGACTTGTTTAGAGCTCAAAGTTTATTTTTCCAAAGAAGCTAAGTTATACATCATAAATCTACTCCCTGTCAGCTTTTAATGCATCTTCGGTGCTCCTACAATTTAACTCTGATAAAATTGAAGAATCCATCTGTCACATGCAACACTATGTATGTGGGAAACAATAGAAGTCCAACTTCCAACAAGTGGAGTATTTGATTTTCCCACAACCTTTGCAGAGGGAGAAAACATGTTTGAGGAGAACAGGGAGAAAAATCCCAAGACAAGGCAAATGGGAGTTTGCATGAGATCTAGACAGCAAGGCTGGAGAGAAGTTGTTTCCTGCAGCCAGTGACATCCCAACCCGGCATTTGTATTTCAGGAGACAGCTTGTAGAGCTAAAAGGAAATTCCACAACATCAGACAAACCCAAATTGAGGGACATTCCACAAAATAACTGGCCTGGGTTCATCAAAAATATCGTGAAAGACAAAGAAAGACTGAGAAACTCTTCCAGATTAAAAAACTAAAGATGTGTTAGCTGAATACAGCACATGGTCCAGGACTTTCTTTTGCTGCAAACCTACAGTCCCCAAGCCCCAGGCCACGGACCAGTACTGGCCAAGGCCTGTTAGAGACTGGGCTGCAGAGCTCCCTTCCCCCGCCTTACCCCCATCCATGGAAAAATTGTAGGATCACCCCCTCCATTCCCCGTGCACAGCAGGAGGTGAGTGAGAGAAGCTTCATCTGTATTTACAGCCTCCCCTCCCCATCGCTTCACCGCCTAAGCTCCACCTATTCCCCCACACACTGTCCATGAAAAAATTATCTTACAGGAAACCAGTCCCTGGTGCCAAGCAGGTTGGGAACCGCTGCTCTAAAGGATTTGGTGGGACAACTGGGGAAGTGGATAAAGTCTATGAACAGGCAATAGTACTATGGCAGTGTTAATTTCCTGATTTTGATAATGGTACTACAGTTATGTAAGAGAAATATATTTGGGAATATTTAAAGGTAAAGAGATAGCATGTCAAACAGTTCTGAGGAAAATATATATATCTGAATATACATATTTCCCCCAGAACTGTTTTGTGTATATAAAATATATATATATGAATAAGAAAAAGGAAGGAATGAAAGAATAGCTCAAATACAAAATGTGAGTGTGAAGTGTCTGTAGAAATTGTTGTACAGTGCTTATAATTTTCCTATAAGTTTGAAATTGTGCCAAAATAAAATATATATATATATATATATATTTTAAGGAGATTCTGCCATGTTATTATAATTTTCAGTCATGTGTTATGATTCTCAGTCATGTGATCTTGAGACCTATACACTTTTTAAAAAATTTGTCAGTTGAGTCACAATCAAATGATGTTACAAGTCCTGCAAGATGTAAGGCCACCTCTTTGAAAGGGTCTTTGCTGAGATGGCTGCTAGTGGGAGGTTAGAACCAGCCCCGCAGACTATAGCCATCTCCAAAGGATCCGCTGTTGTGAGTATTCCAAACAGAGCTTCCCATTCTGTAGGCATGAGCAATATTCAACATTTTCGCCCAAAACTTTGGTTGAGTTCTGTTTCATTTGGCTTCCCTTTAGCTTTATTCTGCTATGCTTGGATAACTGTGTAGATCTATTTACAGCTTTCCCTGTTGTCTGAGAATGTGGCTTTGAGACAGTGTCATAAGCCATTTCCAACAGGGACGCGAATGCTTTCTTTACGAGATTGAGATCCACTCCCAGGCTGCTCCCCTCCACCTCCCCCAAAGGTCATCTGTGCCACGGGAGAGGGGCTGGTCCTCTTCATTCCGAGCAGCTCACCCAGACAGCCTCGCCTGGCCTTTCTTCCAACGGCTATCACAGTAAAATGCTTGACATGGCCCTGTTCAGACTTGTCCATGTGCCAAAATCAACATGAAATACGTACTTCTGGGTTTTTTAGAGTTGACCCCAAAATATCTATTTACTCAGACATTGACATTCTAGTGAGTAATGAGCAAAGCTCTGAGGACACACTGTTGGTGGCAGAGCAGAATTCGGAATTCCACTAAGAATCGTAAAGTTGGATGGGGACTTAGGAATCATTGAGTCCAATATCTCATTTTAGGATAAGGAAAATGGGGCCGCAAGGGCTGAATAACTTGCAGGTCTAGAAACTGGGATTAGAACCCAGGTACTGTGTCTCCTGGAGCAGCTTCTTTTGACTCTACCAAAGGAATGAATGCACTTGGGCAAAATGGCCCCAGGAGCCTGAGTTATTAGGTGGGTAACAGCGAAGGCAGCTTTCCAGATACATACTTTGGGATTAGAGACGACAACATTTCCAAATCCTTTTTTTCAGAGTCCTACACGAAGAAACCTCAAACCCAGGATTTCAGCCAAAAACAATGGTTCTCAAGTTCCTATGAAATCCTGGATGGATGTTTAACTGGGCAACATACTCGCCAACTCCCGTGGCAGATGCAATCCTCAACAGAGCTCCAGGGCTAATACTTGAAAGGGAGTGGATGTGTGCATGTGAGTCTGAGTCACAGGCAGTAGGCATTTGCTCTTATCAGCAGGACGAGTGAGTACAAGAGAACATGAAGGGCACTTCTGAAATGTAAGACAGAATGATATGCCCCCTATTAACCAGACGAGCACACTTCTCACAGCTTATAGAAAAGCCTACTGAAAAACTTTACAGAGAAATTTCTAGAAACTTCCAGAAAAGTTTATGGGGAAAAGGGCTATTTCACTCTTTCTCAGGCCGAGTACAAAACAGGACAAACAAAACTATGAACTCATTCATTCATGCACTCACTGATTTATTTCTTCACATTACACATAATTATTGATTTCTACTTCATAACAGGTGTCGTGCTACATTACAATGAGGGCCCACCCTCAAGGAGCTCACAGTCCTAATCTTCATAATATATAAAAAGCTGCTATAAACAATTAAAAAAGGCAACCCAGTTCAGTTAGGACCAAAAGATAAGCATTAGGCAATTCACAGGGAAAGAAATGCAAAAGCCGGCTAAACATAGGAAAGGGTATTCACCTTCATGAGGCATTAGGGACATCAAATTAGAACAGTGAGATACCATCTTTAGACATCAGATCAGCTGAAATTTAAAATACTGACAATCTTCAGTATCTAAAAACTATGGAGAAACTCGTCCTTAAACACTGTTGGTGCTGGGAATAAGAATTGAGATACAATTTTGAGAGAGCAACTTGGCAACAGCTATCAAAATTTTTAACGCACACACCCTTTAACCCTGTATTTTGACTTGCAAAATCCCATCTTTAGTGGACATTAATTCCTTTACTTGCCATACAGCATTTCTTTCCACTTCTAGTGACAGCAGCAAGAAGAGCTCCATGCAACCACTGGCCTTCCCCATGTCTAGTACACATCAGAAGGGGGCATGTGCCTATAAATGCATTACATCCTGGCCTATAAATGCATTACACCCCCTCGCCACCATAATTGACCCACATGTGGACATGTGAGTCAATGTGACACAATTTTGGGACATGTCCTTGAGCTATTGAGAGAAAATTGTCCTCTGTTTTCCAATGGACATAGAGTTTTGAAGGGTGAAGCCCAGAGCACCTGGCACCCGTGTAGCCACTGAAAAGGAAAGCCTAAATAATAGAACGATGCAGAGGACAGCAGAGGAAGGGGGACCTGTCCCTATGACGTCTCTTGAGCCATTGGCACCTGATCCTAAAGCCAGATCCACCTTTTCATCCAATAAATTTTCTTTTTATTTAAGATAGTTTAGGATGGGTTTTCTATTGCTGAAAACTAAAAAGCCCAAACAAACACACTCCTCTACAGGATAACTAACACGTGTGTGAAATATACGTGCACAGATAGTCATTGCAGCATTTTTTTGGTCACAGTGGAAAAAATATCAGCACCCTAAGCATTCATCAATAGGAGAAATGTTTAAATAATTATAATACATCATACTATATTAGGGAATATAAAGGTGTTGTATTATTGGAAAAAAGCAAGTCACAGTGCAGTATGTATAACATGATTTCATTTGTATGAAAAGGACTATGTATGTATGTGTTCAAATTCATTTATCACTGTATACATGTATCAATAAATGCATTTCCGTTTGTATGTACAGATGCATATATATGCTCATATATACACACTTGTGTTTTTATATAGTTATACTCTTAAATGTATAGATATAAGGAAAAAAGTTGGAAGTCTACACACCAAACAGTTGTTATTTCTGGAAAGGAGAATAGATCCGAAGGAGGAGGAGAAGAGAGGGGAATTGGTGATGAAAGAGACTTTGACATTTTATTCTGTGTTTTTCTGCATCATTTTAAATGTTTATAAAAAAGAAAGGGGATTCCAGACACAAACAAAGCCACATGCAAAGGCAAGAGAACACCGAAACAGAATGCGGAAACGTTTTAGGTTAGGTTCCCCCAAAAGCCAACCCCGAAATAATGATTCTAATGCAAGTAGTTAATTTGGAAAGTGACTCCAGAAAACACTGGTAGGAAGGTGAACAAGTGAGACAGGAAAGGAAGGAAACAAATAATGGATGCGGCAAGGCTGAGTCACCAGCGGGGACAGCTGGAACTCAATCGTGCTGGGGAACTCCATGAAACGATGGAGTCATCCCACCCAGGGGAGGAGAGCACTGATGTCTTTGCATGCTCATTCTCAAAAGTTGTCGGTCAGGGATGCTTTCAGGGGCCATTCACTCTCTGGCCCCTGAAGCCTTCCCCATATCTGGGCAGAGTGGGCTCTGCTGGTCAGAGAGGCCCTTGGTCAGAGAGTGACAGTTGGAATTTGTGCCAGTGTGCATAAAAATGTAAGCATTGAGGGGATTGCATAGAGCACAGCGATTGTCTGCTTTGAATGTGTCCTTCCAGGACTGATAAGGATCTCAGTGTAGACGGGAACAGTGTCAGGGAGCTAAGAGAAGAGACCTGGAAAGATTAGTGTGAGTCTGGGGATTGGGATGATGAAGACATCTTTCCTATCACATTAAGAACTTCTTGACAATGGGGACGTACCAGCAAATGTAAGTTAAGGAGTGATAAGATCAGATTCATATTTTAGAAATTCATTTTAGAACAGCAGTTCTAATTGCAGAGATCTGGTTGTATTCAACAAACTGATGCATAAAGATCTACTCTGGTATGTGTCACAAGTAACACTCACCCCTTCAATAAATATCTATTGAGCACCCACTATGAATATCTATTAGGCCCCCAAAAGATGTTTTTGATAGTTCTTTACACAGCGTGTACAAGTGATTGTTCTTAACGAAATATAGATAATTTCGTAATCATCCCTTGAGATTCATTCTACACACAGTCCGGCATACTCTCTTCAGTGGAAGAACATAGAAAAGGAGCCACAGCCCTGGGGAATCGTGCTAACTGTGGGTACTGCCCTTCCTCCCACGATGTATCTTACACAAGAGCGTCATCTGCCAACACTGAAATTGTTAAGAAATGCTGGTTTATAAAATGAGATTAGAGCACATACTGGAGACAATTAGGACAACTAGAAAGTTGATTTTGGGTTTTTTTTCCCCCCACCCAGCCATTCAAGAAAGAAATATTGATCTTGAACTCAGGTTGAATTTTCAAGTATTGAAGGGAGGTGATGAATCTGGGTTGGTCATTCTCCATTTATTCCTTATTCTACCAGAATCCTTTTGCTCCCATCTCTGCCCATTCTGTGCTCCTGGACCCTGACCCCTATGGCTTACACCCCCTGAACTCCTTTGCCCTCTGAATTTGGGTTGGTCTTTGCTCACTGGAAGCACTGACCAGAGATCAGAGAATGGGAGAAAGGGAGCAAGTGCTCGCGGCCACTGTTGTGCCCCTTATCCCCCACCTCCTCCCATAGGCAGTGGCTGACACCGCTGTTCAGCTCCCACCAGGGGGTCCTTCCTCCATGGCTCCAAGCTCACATATAAGATACTTTTGGGGCTTCCACTGGCACTCCTTGTCCCTTATTTTCTGGGCACAGTACAGCATCGTGCAGTTGTCCCTGGGTCTTTCGCCACTCTATCTTAGTTTCTACTTCCCTGCTCTGGAAGCGGGCCCTTCATTACACTCTCTGCTGTTCGGCCCTTTGAGTGTTCAATTTCCTGCAGGAACTGTAATTTCTACAGAGAATAAAAGATTGTTCCAGAGTTGCCTGGTTAGACTTCGTGATCAACTAGACATGAGCATGGGAGGTTGGGGAGAAGGAAAAGACAAAGATGCCCCAGTTTCTGGCTAGAATAAGGGGGCAGAGGGGTGGCAAGGTCAGGGCAGGAGCCAGAGAGCCCCACAGGAAGGCATAGGCTGAGATACGGCAGGATATGGTTAATGTGAACTCGCTCCCAGGGAAACTAATATTTTGGACACGTTGACTTCCGTGTCCAAGCTAGAGATGCTGCCATTGGAACAGAGGCGCTGGAGTTGGAGCTCAGGCCTGCAACCGAGGGTGGAGACAGATTCAAGAAAATTGAAAGCCACTAAGAACACCTTGGGCAAAAGTTGCGCTTACACCTCCATGTTTTTTTCCTGCATCTGCTTCTCCCTCGGCCCCACCCAACTCCTCCCCCTTCAACCCAGATTCCCCACACCCCTCCCTAAGGTCACCCTCCAAGCACAATATCCCACATTTGCAAGCTTTGCCCATTTCTGGCACCAAAGATTTTCTAGTTTACAATCCCTCAGAGCCTTGAACACTGTTTTCCAAAACGATAATGAACTGCTCTGATAGAGTATTTCCTCCTGAGGTAAAAACGAACTCACCTATTACTGTTCCAAGAGAGGATTTGTACCTTTCCAAAGGACAATGGCCAGACCACTAACGGGACAATGACTGACATCCTTGTTTCTCAAAAGGAGATCCTTCTTCTGAGGAGACAAGAGAGCGTTCTGGGAAGTGCTCAGGACCGCAGGATAAACACGGTCCATCCCCCTGAAGCATGAGTTTCAGTCAAAGATATGGAGATGGGTGACATTAGCTACAACATGAATAATTATGGAAAGGATGAAAAAATTTCTAGCCATATTTAAGATATTAATAAAAGATAAGCCTCCAAAGGAGTCTCTGCCAAAAGTTCACATTGAATCTGACCTGCTCATGAGGGTACTTAGTGGGAAAGTTAGGCTACGTCAGTGAACTACTATCCCAAAGGCAGGAATTTCTGGACATTGAAGGGAAAATATTTTAGAGCCAGCAAATCTTATGACACTCCCATAAATCATTTCTCTTTGGCCCACCCAGACACGACAGACAATGCCTAGGCCTTAAGTGACAGTGCTTGTTTAGCTGCCTTCCCTAACTTTGCAACTTGGTGCATAAAATACTTTTCAGATGATGTAAATCCATCCACTACAAGCCTTTAGGTTTTTCTGTTATATGCTGTTTTAAGTATAACACATTTGCTTTTTTCCTGCAGAGAATATATCCTGATTCCAGAGAAGTCTGCCAGGGAAGAAAAAAAAAAACGCATACACCAACTTCTTAAAACATTCGGCACCTGCCACAATCACCAATAAATCTAAACTGGACAGCTTGACATTTCCTCAAACAAGACCCCACCTTCCAAAGAACATTTGTCCTAACATGAAAAACAATAAAAGCCCAGCTGATAGAATGCAAAACATTCTTCCTTGTCTAACTGGAGAAGCAAAAACAAAATAATTGCTTGCTTAGGCAGCGATTTGAGCCATTCCACAGTCCGTGAATGTTACAGTCCTGTTCAAATGGCAATAATCTTCAAACTGGAAGAATTTATATGCTATCTCAACACTCATTTTTTTTTTTTTTTTTGAAATCTACCTGTCCAGAGAAAACTGCACTCTGATCTGCTTAAGCATTGTGTGTGCCTGAATGGGTGCTGTGGAACTCTGTTGCATCCTTTTCTACTTTGTGAAAACATAGTTGTCAGTTCCGGCTTTAGAAACAATTCAACTTATAAACACTTTAATGGAGGCTTCCTGTCCCCTCCTTTTCCCTTTAACATGGAGCCTTCCTCCGTTGTTTCCAAAGAAGATCTTAGCTTCCCCACCAAGCCCCCACTCCCACAGACCCTCCTCCCTCTCTCTCCACAAGGGCTGCCAAGTTCTCCCAAAAGGAGAACAGGACATAGCAGAGCCTGTCCAGCTTCCCAATCCATCGAGCTGTCTCTTGAAGGGCTGGAAATTTGGGCTTAGCAGCCTCTGAGCACATTCATTCCAGTCTGCCACTTGGGGAATCCAGTAGACCTTTGTGATGGCCTGGGAAGATAACCATCCCTTGGAACACTGTTCTATAAGAAAAAAATGCACCCAAAGTTCCAAGAGCCTTTTGGAACAGAGCATTTTCACATGATAGCACGTGATCTACACACTATGTTAGAGACGTATGCATGGTTTCCATGAACCCACAAGTTTTCATGGGAGTTTCCTAGCAATGTCACCCAAAATTAATCTAGAGGTCTTTGGGAAAAGCCAGGCAGACTATCTCTTTGCTTAAAACATTATTAGCAAAGTAGGGACAAAAAGTTCATTCTTTGAATTTGATTTTTGTTATTTTATAATGTATCGGAAATAGTTATATTGGCAGATATTAGAACTTTTTTTTACTTCTTTTACATATTTTAAGGCTTGATATTCTCATTTTGAATTCTATATGGGCAAACTAAGCTTAAGGCCTTTTAACAATATTAAACAGGCCTTGATACTAGATAGAGGAAAAAATAAATTGGTATTTGTTCAAATACCAGTCTTGGCTTTGGTACTAACTGGCTAATATCTGGGTGTCCATTTTCTCATGAGTAAGTTTTGTCTAAAGATTCCTTCCAATTTAACATTTCATGATTCCAATCATTTCTTCCCTGTCTTCATGCAAGGTTTTCCAATGGAATCTTTCTTATCTGGAGGAATCTGTGCCGAGATACCTCCTGATTTAGTTGCATGTGCTTCCTGGTGCCATGAATTGGCATACGTAGAACCTAATGAAGCAGCAGATAACATGGAGGACCTCAGTAAATACTAGGTACAAACCTCAGTAAATGGCATTTTCAAACCTCCCGAGATCACTCATGATCCAATGTTAACATTCACAATGTTCCAAGTTAGGCATCATTGAACCCCATCAACCAGATGGCAAACAGGTGGCAAAATCCTCCCAACTCATTTTAATTTTAATATTGACATGACTTTAATTCCCTTTTATTTTAGAAAACAGGTATTAAGACATCCTAGGTTTTTAAAATGGAAGGGTCAATATCACCAAAGTCTGTTAGTTAGAATAAGAGGAAAAATGAGTTAATGTTTTTTGCTGTCTGTTGTTTGTGCTTTCCTTCTTTCTCTCTCACTCTCTCTCTCTCTCTCTCACCATCCCTCCACTGGGTACTAAAATCTCCTTTCAATAGTCAAAGCATATTGAGTATAAAGCCAAGTCTACCTGGCAGGAAAGGTTTTGTTTCCAAGGAACATTAGATAAAACAACTTGCTATGTCAAAACATATTGCATGAACTTTGGAATCAGATAAAAAAAATGGGTCAACTAACTATGGTCTATGGGTCAACTATGGCTCACCAAGTGTTTGTATATACCTACAAGCTAAAAATCTCTTTACGTTTTTAAATAGTTAAAATTGTTTTCAAAAAAATGTAATAAGACACATAAAAATTATATGAAATTCAAATTTCAGTGTCCATAAACAGATTTATTGGAATTCAGCCACACCTGCTTGCTTATTATTGTCTATGGCCACTTTCACATTACAACACAAGAGTTGAGTAACTGCAACAAAGACTGTATTGCCCAACAAAGACTTATCTGGCCCTTTACAGAAAAAGTTTGATGACCTATAAGACAGACCTACAATTTGATTCTGCCACTTAATATCTCTGTGGCATTAAGTAAGGTCCTTACCTTTTGTGACTTCAAGTTTCCCTTTCTAAGAGTAATGATCTACAGATTGCAGGCATTTAGAAAGATGCTTGGCACCACATATATCGGTTCTTTTGCCACTGTTCTTTCCCATGTCTTTCTCTGTGTAGCTGTCAGAGGCATCAGGCCAATAGATGTTGGCAAAATTCTAATTTGCAGAGGGCAGACCACATTATATCTTGGTTGCAAGGACCACTGCTGGGCTCCTAAGTCCGTTTTAGTAAAAGTTATTTTTGGCCAGTACCTGGACTTTTTATTATTTTCCTTTCAGCAGAGGTGAAAGTGGATATTAGCAAATTTGCATCTACCACTTTTGCTGTTATAATCCCGGGAAACTCTTGACCAGGAGGAAAGTGTGTTTTAGTTGTTAAACTGATAAACCATGTAAAAGAAGTCAATAAGTATTCAAAGTTGGGGAGTCCAGACATCCCCCTCCATGGAAATTGGAATTATTTATTCAAAATGCAATTACTGCAAAGCATAACAACTTCCACAGTGAAAGCCCAAAATCACAAGGTCCTTTGAGAATTCCCTGCTGTTCCTTGGATCTCTCTGCCCACTTCATTCAAAGCTTCTTTTACCACTAAGTCAACTCAACAAGGAAAATGGTATTCTGAGACCAGCTGAGCGGATGCTTCCTACCTCAGAAGGAAACCACCATGTTTAGAGAAATTAAAGTACAACTTGAGTAGTTTTCTACCTAATTGAGAGGCGGGGTGCTCCTGTGGAATGAACTTTGGAAGTAAACAGGCTTGTGTTCAGATATCAGGGTGCCTCCTATAGCTCTGTGACCTTGCTATCCGGTCTCTGAACCTCAGTCACCTTATCTAGGTAATGAGGGAAATAATTTTTACCCCACAAGGTTGATATGGAATGAAATAAAATGATGTATACAGCAGATTATGAGCTTATAAGCAATGCCCAAAACAAAATACTTGCTCGGCAATTATTTGGGTCCCCCTCCATATCCTGATTCCAAGTTGAATCAGGGATTTGGGGTTTCCCCCCTATAGAATACCTATCAGCACCAGGAACTGTGGCTATGTACAAGACGTCAGTTAATATTTGCAACAGCCTACGTGGGTGATATTTCTAGCTTCAGCTTTTAGATGAAAATATTGACTATCCCATGATAGGGAAGTGCTCTTTGCTATATGAAACATATAAGTGTAAGAACTGGAGGAATTATCTGTAGCTGATTGGCTTGGTTGGCCAGCTCTGTTATACAAAAATTACTAATGGTGACCAGGGCTGTGAAGGTGGTAGAAATAATAAACTTAATCTTGCCAATATTTTATAAAAAAAAAAAAACAAACCCTTCTATGGAACTACAATATACTAAAAGCGCACTTAAGCATTCAGATCAACGAACTTTCAGAAACTGAATACAACCGTGTCACCAGCACCCAGACTAAGAAACAGCACATGAATGGCACCCCAGAAGCCCCCAGGAATGATTTCTTCTGGTCACTAATCCCCAAGGGTAAACGTGATCTTGGGTTCCTACAGTGCAGATTAAAGGATCTGCTTTTGTACTTTATATAAACTGCAGTCATAGAGTGTGTGCTCTTTCGTGTGTGGTTTCTTTTGCTCAACCTTTGTCTGTAAGATTCGTCTATATTGACACATGTAATTCACAATTAGATCACACACTCTCAATACTGTACAGCACCCCATTTTGTGAACATGTCACAGTGTATTTATCTGTTCTATGCCTATGGGCATTAGGGTCATTCAAGTCTGGGGGAATCTGAACACTCTACTACATGTCTTTTGGTGACTACATTATTCATTTCTGTTATGTACACACCTACAAGTGGACTTGCTGAGCCTTAATGCAGCTCACATTCAGCATTGGTAGATAGTGTCAAGCATTTTTCCAATTTATATTCCCACTAGTAGTACGTGTGGGTTCTAGTTGTCCCACATCCTCAACATCAGTCGGTATTTTCCACCTTTTTCGTTTTCACCATGCTGGTGGGGGCCTGCTTGCATTTTTTATTTCTGTCCCATAAACACAAAATATTCAACTACAAGAATGAACAACAAGAAGTGAGTCCAAGGAGAACAAACTGAGGGAGCATCACAAAGACCCCATGAAGACCACAAGGACCGTCAACACATAGTTAGCCACCGGGAACCATCATCATTGTCAAATGTGTGTGGAACTCACTTTAGTGCTCAATGATTCAGCCCTCCCCCACCCCTCCCAACATGGTATATTTAAACTAAAATTTTATAATAGATTCTTGGTTTTCCATCATCCCACATTTTGACTTCAAACTTGTATTTTCTTCCCACCGTTGCTTGGGTCTCTCAGGATAGCCTTAATGAAATTGGGGATATTAGCAAGGAACAAGTAAGGAGAAACAGGAGAAGACTAGTCTCTGGATCCAGCAATAATCAGTAAACATAAATGAGTCCTTCAAATTGGGACAGAGTCAGGAGAGAGAGGCCTGGGGTGTTCCCAATACATCCCATCTATAAGGACCGTAACACCAGTTGGATACATGATAATAGCAATACCTCACCTTTGCACAGCTTTTTTCAATGTGTAAGATGCTCTGGAAATCTATGGAATACCAAGAAAGAAACAAGTCCATGAAAGCAACCTGCTACAGGGCTGCTGCTTAGCCGGCTTCACCCCAGAACCTTTACTGCAGTAGACAGGCAGGGGCTGCCTTCAGCAGATGTGGACTGAAGACACGGGAGGGGTCTCATGCTCTCTCTCTCTCTCCTGATGCCTGTGTCTGGGTCATACCATCTGACCTTGGGGACATGCTGAAAACAGGCCTCCTTCCCTGGCATTTCCCATGCAACATACATCACCACCCCACACAACAACCCACGGTAGTTGCAGCCTGGCCATTGAATGTCCTTTAGCACTGTGCTCCCCAACCCCCAGGTCATGGCCCAATACCAGTCTGTAGCCTGTTAGGACCCGGGCAGTGCATTACCACCTGAGCTCCAACCCACACCCCCATCCCTGTCTGTGGGGAAGAATTGTCTTACACGAAACTTAAGAACCAGGTTGCACAGCAAGAGGTGAATGGTGGGTGAGCGAAGCTTCATCTGTATTTACAGTGGCTCCCAGTCACTGGCATCACCGTCTGAGCTCCACCTCCCCAACCCCCACCCCTGTCCATAGAAAAACTGTCTTCTGTGAAACCAGTCCCTTGACCCCTGGTGCCAAAAAGGTTGGAGACCACTGCTTTTAGCACACAGCCTGTATGCCATAGCTCATAATAATAGCCAATACTTACTGAGCACCCGCTCCACGCTTACAGTGTGCTAAACACATTACACTCATTGTGTATTTTGATTTGGCTTGGTCCCCACAACACTCAGAGTCACACAGCACATAATTCACAAAGCCCAATATGAATCCACACCTGCTCCCTCTTCTGTTTTGGCCATGTGATCTGAGGAGGGCTTTGCACCTTCCCTCTCCAAAACACACGCATGCCTGCTGATACTTAAAATCCCTCAGTTATAACTTTTTCCCCATGTCAAAAATGGCATTTGTACTTGTTTGATGCATTACTGTTTAATTGGCACATTGTCAAACACTTTAAGGGACTATGTTTGGAAGGGAAAAGACCCTTTGTAACCTGGGAGCCCAGGAATATGGGCTTCTGAGAGATCAGAAACATCAACTGCTGGGCAAATTTCCCTGTCCTTAAGTATTTCTAAATCCACAAATAGTTTTATAGATTTTCTTTGAGGCAACTCTCTCAGACTCTGAGGCGAAGACTAACGCAGAAGGATAAAGCAGACACCAAATTATTTCTTCAATCCCAACATGGTATTCAATCCCAACAAATAAGTCCCCTTTCAGTTCGTACTTGAAGCTAAGTTTAATTATTTCACTCAACAAAGTATTAACCCTCATGTGGCCATGGTTGAAGACAAGATCTAGATATTTCTCAGTTGCCAGAGGTATAATGAGTCCTTGCAGCCCCCTGGGATATCACGGGGATACAAGCTGAGGTTTGACACCACGAGACACACAAACCCAACCCTGACACCACCCAGGTAGGAGGAGTAGCCTCCTCTCTCACCTTTCATCCTCCACTTGGTCTATTCTCTGGTCTTGCTCACCTGCAATCCATTTTCCACGCTGTAGCCAGAGTTTCCACCATCAGAGTGTTTCATTCTCCTGCTTAAAGCTCTTCCTTGGCTACCCCCATGTTCTTTGAGTAAGATCCCAAATGATGCTAACAGGTACAAAAGTACAGCTGGTATTGGGTACGCACAGTCATACCGAATGGAATGGTAGCGTTGGAGACTCCAAAGGTGAGAGTTTGGAAGCGGGGTGAGGGGTGAAAGATTACCTATCAGGTACAGTGTATGCTGTTTGAGTGATGGATACACTAAAAGCCCAGATCTCACTGCTATACAATATATCTACATAACGAAGTTGCCCTTGTTCCCCCTAAATATATTGAATTTTTTTTAAGTACAGCTAGATAGGAAGAATAAGTTCAATGTTCTATAGCACTAGAGGATGACTATAATTGACAACTTATTGTATATTATCAAATAGCTAGAAGAGCGGATTTTGAATGTTCCCAACACAAAAGAACAATAAGTGTTTGAGGTGATGGACTTGCTAAGTACTCTGATTTGATCATTGCACATTGTATACAGGTATCAAAATATCACACTGTACCCCATATATATATGCAATTATTACATGCCAATTAAAAATACTAATAAAAGGGAAAAATGCTTAATACCATCAACAGTGACCTGAGGAGCCTGGCTCCCCCTACTTTATTTGACTCGTCTCCCACCAGTCTATGTGCCAGTCATATGAACATTTAGTTCTTTATACACACTGAGCGCTCACCTACATTCAGGCCTTCCCCTGTGCTGCCCCTCTGCCTGAAAAAACTAATTAAACAGCTCCTGTCCCTTGTCACCTAATGAACTTCAACTCACTCCCTGGGCTTCTATTTTGATTTTTACAAGAAACTTTTGTCAAGTCCCAAATGTGGATAAGACCCAAGTCTCCTTAATACTTTCCCTTGCATTAACACCACATCCACTGACCGTGATCGCCTATTCATTTGTCTGTATCTTCGAATGTCTCGCTTTCCAGTGTATCCCATGTCCTAATACCAGGCCTGGCCCACAGTGAGCACTAAAATATTTTTTCATGTTGAATGAATTGAATAATTTGTTCATTAAACTAAGATCATCTCTTCTAATCAAATAACAATAGATCACCAAACTGCCCTCAACCTTCTAAGATAAGCTTGCCCTTCTTTTTGAAGAGGAAGAAGAGAAACTTCAGGGAGAGAAGAAAGCCCACACTCTGTAAAACCAAATGAATTAATTCCACTTAGCCAACAAGTAAATACAGGATTAGGAGTCAAACGGCAACAATAACCCCCCTTCTCTGGCATGTGCAGAATGCACGACTAGCTCTGAAATGTCTTCTATTTTCCCAGACTGCTTTTGTTGCTTAATTGTTCGACAAAAAAAGAAGGAAATTCGGGCACTCCCAGGTCTCCCTCCCACGGAAACCTGTTTTACTAGCTGCATTTTATATGGCTGCAGAAGGCCCCAGAAGGAACTTATGGGAATGAACAGGGACTAACAACCGTGTATCCTTCAGCTCCAGAACACACACTCAGGCTCATAAGAGACTCCGGGTTGGGTGTTTTCCTTGTCTTCCTCTCAGAGCAGCTGCGTCACTCGTTGAATTTGTGTTTTGGTGCTTGTATAAAGCCTTACTTCTGTGGTTCACTCCCAGTCTTAAACCTTACATGTGACCACATGTAAATGTGTATTTTTATGGTCTGTAATGTCAGGACTTTTAAACCTCTGTGGCTTAACGGCATACAATGAGCTGAAGCAGAAAACTCTGGTGATTTCTGATCAGCTAGAAGAAGTTTATTTGCTTGTTCTAAGTGATTTCATGGCTTCAGTTCTTGTAGGAACTGGGCATAGCAACGATAAGGTTCTAATTCATTCTTCAGGGCCTTCCAAACAAAAAATCAAATATCATTAGAAAATACGCAACCTATTCTACATAAATGCCTCGTTTGCAGATACCTGTATCTGTCCGCTCTTTGGCAGGCTTCCTTCTTAGAGATCGCTCCTCAGCCTGTCCTACGGTACATCCTCAGAATTGATTTTCTTTCCTGAGCCTTGCCTGTTGGATGGCCTTAATGAAAAGTGGAATTTTTTTAAATCAATTTTATTATGTATGTTTAAGGTTTACAACATGATGTTATGGGATACATATAGATAGTAACTACTTTACTATCTATAAATGGTTACTCCAGAGTAAATGGTTACTCTAGTGAGGCAGACGAACATATCTATCATCTCACACAATTACCTTTTGTGGTGACAAGAGCAGCTAAAAGCCACTTGTTTTCAAAAATTCTTAATACAATTTTATTACCTTTAGTCCTCATATCAAACATTAGATCTCTAACATTGTTCATCCTACATATATGCTATTTTGTATCCTTTGAAATTCATCTCTTCATTTTCTCTTCCCTCCTGCCTCTGCTCATGGTAACCACTGTTTTATTCTCTACCCCTGTGTATTTGAGCTCTTTTCTTTAAATGTTCCACATATAAGTGAGATCATGCAATATTTTTCTTTCTGTGTCTGCCTCATTTCACTTAGCATAATGTCCTCCAGGTCCATCCACGTTATGGCAAATATCCTTTTTTAAGGCTGAATAATATTCTATTGTGTATATATACGCATACCACATTTTCTTTATCCATTAGTCTGTCAATGGACATTCAGGTTGTTTCCATATCTTGCCTATTGTGGCCAACACTGCAGTGAGCATGAGAGTGCAGATATCTTTGCAAAGTGATGATTTCATGTCCTTTGGGTATATATTATAGCTGGAGAGAGATTTCTAGGTGTTATGATAGTTCTACTTTTAATTTCTTTGGGAACTTCCATAATGTTTTCCATAATGGTTGTACCACTCTACATTCTTAAAAGTGGGATATTTACAAGGAAAAAAAAATAGAAAAGAATTGGGCTCAGGATCCAGAAAAATCTTTGTCTTCTGCAGAAAGCCTTTCTAACATTCTTGCAACTAACATTTCTTTTTCTTATTTTTCATTCTTCATGCCTGTAGTTGACTATTTTATGGATCTTGGGCAAGAGCACAAAGATAGGAAAAGTGGAAAAAAAAACTCTCAAATTTTCTATTTCATATTTGGATCCTGTTTTTCTCCAAAATAATCATCATTTCTTTGGCACTGACTACTGGGGATTATATATCAAAAAGAATATTTGCTAGTGTTAATTTGATGAAAAATACTGTACCTAGCTTTCTACTTTAAGTCATGAAATTAAATTTTCTATACCCAAAATACTTGAGATGTTTTCCCATTATACAAGTTTAATTCTCATGTGCATAAAACATTTGGTTTTTAGTGCCAAATTGGTCAGTTTACAGTCACTTTTTTGAGAGTCCCATTTGACTTTCATTTCTCTCTTTTTTTCTACTTTGTTTTATTTTTTAAAAGCCATTTGTTTCTGAAAAAAATGTCATATACAAGAAAATAAGATCAAGGCCCCCCAACATTTGGTCAAGGTCTTTACTTTCAGGCAAGTAAATTCTGTATTCAAGGACCCCACAGGGAACTGGGTGGGAATGGTTACATTTCTAGTCACTCCGTATTTCTAGCTTGAGTTTATTTGCAGTGAAAATTCCCAGGGTTTTTCTTTGTTTTATTTTGTTTTTGTTCATTTGCTTCCTCTCTAATCTGTATTTGTGCCAGCAGATCATTTCTGATCCAAATGAACAATTTTACATATAGCCCTGTTCATTTTCACTTGTTAGATTTGGCCCTAACTCAGCCGTCATGACCTTTTGGGTTTTAAGTCAATCTAAAAGCCAATTCAAGTTTGTCATCTAGAAATTTTGTTCTCTCCCAGCATTGTGTTCGTGACACACTTGATAATCATATTTTCAGATCTTCATGGTAAGGGCAGGTCAAGAAACAAGCTTTGGCACCCACTGTGATGGCCGCATTTTAAAAGGTTGGATTTTTATTAGTGCAGTTCCTCAGGTGGACATCAGGAAAGAGTTTTAACAGTAGCAACTGGTGAGAGATGATGGAGATGTTATATTTCTAGCCCTTGAGTTTTCTAAGAATGGGAGGACTTACAAACAGGAATGGCTTCTGACAAATTGAAGTTGAAACTAGATAACCTCCTTGCTAAAGGTTTACGAAATTGTTTTCTTTGGTGTCTTGGAAAAGAAAAATGATTCCTCCTATGCCAACATTTCTTTTTGTATGTCCATACTTTTGAAGGAGTTGGTCGTGAAAAAAATTAATCTTGTGGGAAGCTAATTCTCATTCACATTTTTGGGGGATCGCTCCAGAGTGAGGTCTCCTATCAGCTGGCCCTGTGCATTCTAAGAACAAGCAGGCAAGGCTCTTCTCTCTTTCCTAGAGACCCTGATATATCTCAGAGTCTCATAGAGCATTCCAAAGCAGTCAGTAAAATCTGAGGCAGGTGTTTTATTTATCTGCTTACTTATACATACCTAGAATGAGCTACAAAAATATTTGAAGTGAATGGCCAAACGTTAATGCCAGAAATTCCTCAATCAAAACATTTTCTTTCTCTCTGTGAGGCTCCAGCACACCTTGATGGCATTAGATTATTGCATGAAACATCTGTTTTGACGCCTCTGTGACATGGAAGCTTTCTTTCAATATTGTGTGTACGTACTAAGCGTTTGTAGCCTTGAAGGCATAAATGAGTATGCTCTGCTGTACTCATGGGATGTGATCAAATTACGTTCATGCACAGAGGAATCCACGTTGCACATTTTTCTGTGCTTTTAAATACTTGAAAGCCAGTAAGAACCTTTAGGAATTACCACACCTACCTTGCAAGTACATTTACATTGTGCACATTGTGTGCACATTCGTAACTGTGACATTCTCATGGCATTTATAACTTTGGGTAAATAGTGAAAGAAAGGAATTCAGTGAGGCAATCAATGAGTAATTATAAGAACCAATCTAAATCTCAAGAAGAGAAATTTGTGGATTTCATGTTAAATATTGAATTTTCTCTGTAATGAACTTTTTCACACAAACCAAATGGTGGTTTCGAGTAGGAATGATCTATTAAAATTAGGGGCTGAAACTATTATGAGAAACATGGTTTTTACATAGTCTCAAATTATCTCCCCTACAGAATACTCAATTACAATAAGAAAGTGTGTAACTTTATAGTGGAGAAAACTAGAAGACGTTATCTTAACCAAGTGATCAAAGTTAATATCATGAATGATTAGGCATCGACGTCACATGCCTCATGATATGGTGCACTGAGGACACAATATCACTTTTGTCGGGATTCCTACTAAAAGTGCATAACCTGAAAAGAATCACAAAAAATACCAGATAGATCCAAACTGAGAAAGCATTTACAAAATAACTAGCCAAAACTTTTTAGGGTTCAATGTCACAAAACACAAAGACAGACTGAAGCAATGTTTCAGATTAAAGGAGAATACGTGCAGATAACAACTCAAGCAACAAATAATCTTAGGTTGGATTCTGGACCAGCAAAAGGATATTGGTGGAATAACTGGTGAAATTTAAGTAAGGTCTATAGTTCAGACAATAGGATAGTATTAGCATTAATGTCTTCATTTTGATCACTGTACTGTGGTTCTAAGAAATATTAATATTTGGGAAGTCTGGATGAAGACATACTGAAATTATTTATACTATATTTTATAGTATTATTATTATATATTATTATAGTATTATTTAATACTATATTTGTTTTACAAATCTGAAATTATTTAAAAATAAAAAATTAAAACATAAAAAAATGAAAGCTAAAAATAGATGACTACATGTACCCACATGTATGTCACATCTGATAAACTGCTAAAGAAGAAAAAAAAGAATGGTTGAGAAATCTAAACGTTTCAGAACTACTGAATTAAATGATATATAAGGCCCCTTTTCACAGTGAAGTCTTACAATTTCATGAATTATGAAATTTGGGAAACCACAACAT
This sequence comes from Avahi laniger, assembly GCA_963575035.1. NCBI lineage: Eukaryota > Metazoa > Chordata > Mammalia > Primates > Indriidae > Avahi > Avahi laniger. The sequence goes on from CAUYSK010002070.1 coordinate 30,812, forward strand.
GTCAGGATCAATCGCTTTAAGAAAATTTGACTTCCAAAGTGAGGCACCACAAGAGCAGAAGAACGGGATCCATTTGTACTCGCCATCAAATTGGCACTAACTGATCAACACTAGGGTAATCACATGGCAGAAATACTCTCTAGGGATTAGGGCAACGGGGGGCAAATCTACAACTAAAGGACACGGGGAGCACTAAAGGGAGGGAAGGGCACGCCTTTAACCCGTATTTGGGTGAGGCAAAGACATAAAGTGTAACTAGAATGTTTGTACCCTCACAACACCCTGGAATAATAAATAAAATTAAAAAAAATAAAAATAAAATAAAATAAAAAACCTGACTTCAATTGAACTGAGAGAAGTTATTTTAATTTCTTACGTCGCTACATTCACACCAGGATGTAGGATTAGCTCAACTTTAATGAGAGACATTGATTACTTGAGATTAATGTGCTTCTTGTCTTTTCCACCAGTAGGTTCACGTACTCATGTGTATAATCAATGCATCTCATTCCAGATAATACAAATCGTCCAAACTCATTCCAACCTAGATTG
>CAUYSK010002071.1:0-18184 GCA_963575035.1 Avahi laniger
GAATCCAATTCTTTAGGTCTGAGAAACGCGGCGCCTCGTGGGATACAGCCGCTACTGCCTTTCAGAGACGCCCTTCCAGTGTAACAGCATTTGAAATGCAAACCAACACGTTTACATATTCTTTCAGGGCAAAGCTCTGCAAAAACTCCTAAGACTGATCCTGTCCCCAAAACACGTTTAACACTAATTCATAGAGCAACACGGAGGGAGCAGGCAGGAGGGACATGTGGGCAGCAGGACCTCCCAGACCTTGGTGATCTTGGATGTGGAGCCCAAGAGCAGGTCAAGAGTAACTCCAGTTTCTTGTTCCAGCTTATGGATGTGCAAGTCTCTGTGTGCCTTCCTCCTCTCTTCATCTTCATTTTTATATATCTTTTTTTGTCTCTTTACTAGTTACACTTTAAAGTACTCATGATGTAGAAGTAACTTATTTAAAAGTGATACTTATTGTTTTAATTCTATAGATTATTATGTTATATTCTTAAGATTGATGGTGAAATGTTTGCTATTTCTCTCTTAATCCTCTTAATTGGTTTTGTGCACATTACAGTCATAAAAGCAGGATAGAGAATTCCCATAATAAATAAGTACTTGTTATTTGTGTCACCTGGGCTGCCTTGCCTGTGGTCCCTGCTGCCCTCTGCCAGCCAGTGCAGCCACCTGGCCCCTTCCTCCCGGCCTCCAGCATAGGTGACCACCCCTGCTGAGGGGTGGGCAGGGGCTGCGGCTGCCACATCCCTCCTAGTCCAGCTCCTCCGCCTGCCATAGGCTTGGGTTTCTGCTAAGTGGCCGCTGAAGGGGCTGTGTCACACTCTGTTTACCTGTGGGTACTTTTTGTTTGGCTTTGAGGATGTTTGCTTGCAATGAGCAAACAGCCCCTTCCAGGACCATCCGGAGAACTCACATCCTCCCATCTTGGCTGGGAGGCAGGTTCCTGGTTCTGTGTTTAGGAGCCAAGTCAGGTAGGGATTTTCCCAGAAATGCCATCAGCCAAAGAACTGGTCAAAGACAACAGAGGGGATAAGACTAGAAGACAGAAAGGGAGAGAAAAAAGAGGAGACTCAGAGGCAGAGACGAAGGGGTGCGTGGTGAAGACAGTAAGGTGCAGAGACAAAGGAGACCGGCTCTGGAGAGCGTGTCACTGTGGTGCTGTGTGGGACCAGGCAGGGGCTCCCTGAGCATGCCATGCGGCGGGGGCTCCCGGCTGGACTGGGCACGCTGTTCTGAGCCGGGTTCCATCAGTGGTGTCGCCCGTTGGCAGAGCAGCACTGTTTTCCACTGGCCTGGCTGGCGCACTTCACAGCTTCACATGCCCCAGAGCTGTCCTGGTGTCAGCCCTGTGCTCCTGCTGGGGAAGCATTGGCAGCAGGACAACCCAGACTGTGTCCCACTGGCTGGTCTTGCCTCTGTCCAGACTGGTTTTGCGCCAGTGCCGTGAGGTGACATGCAGCGCACTGGGCACTAGGAAATTCTCAAGATACCTGGCACGGATTTAACAAATTGCTTTAGTACTTTTAAATGCTTGGTGACATGTTTGAGGTGGGAAGGGGAGTCCCAGATGCAGTCAAATCTGTAACATCAACGGGCCATAATCTTAAAAACTGCAGGATCTACAGCCCTCTTCATCCTTTTCACCAAAGGAGGTGAAAGAATTGCAGCCCCAGGGAAATGTGATAACCTTTGCCAGCCAGGAGAGGGAGGTGAGAGGGCTGGGAGACAGGGTGGCGGAGAAGCAAAGAGCTTGTTTCCTCCAATCCTCAGGGGAGGTTTTGGGGGGATGGGGCGTGTCCTCAGCGTCACTTTCTGTCTCCTGCTCTGTGTGATCTCTTCCTTCTAGGCCTCCCATCCTGTCTGTCTGGGCTCCCCTTTCAGGGTTCAGATGCTGTTGATTCTTTTTGGTGAATGTGGGGTTGAGGTAGGATTCTTAGAAACTTGTTCTCCTCCTGACCTAATCATAGAGGAACTTTCCATTGATTTTCCTTTTGGGCCTGATAGTGTTTTGAAAGGCTCTTTTTGTATCTCCCTTTCTCTTTCTTAACTATAAGAGCAATACCTGCTTGTGGAAAATCCCACCTGCTTTGGGGTCTCTTTGGAGGGGTCTCTGGGCGCTCCCTATGTTAGAGCCGCAGCACAGTCAGCGGCACCTGCTGGGAGGGCTGCATGGTCAAGGTCCCTGTGCATCCGCCTTTGGAGGTAAACTGTGGACCAGCTTCCCAGAGTGCTGCTCTCTGGGTGCTCCTGAGACATCAGTGATGGTTGTCTATGGCAGAGGAAGACAGGACAAAGGGAACCCAAATTTACTGAGTTTGGTTAGCAGAGAGGCCTGCCATGTGCCCAGGCACCGTGTGAGCATTGGAGTGAGATGAGCATGCCCCAGGTCCCCTCAGTAGTTCCCAGGCTGGGGGAGCATGGGTGCAGGCCACTCTATGACTAGTACGGTGACGGCATCCCAGGGGTGATGTTCTGTGTCCCATGCATATTGTGCTGTGGGTCAGCTGTGTTGTTCTGTTGGCTAGGTACAACTCCACCTTTTATGAATGGGGAAACTAAGGCTCAGAGGCACCTAGGGCTTTGCCTGAAGTCTTGTCGCTGGGAAATGCTGGGTCAGGAGCTGCACCCAAACCTGAATGAGACCAGGCTGGTATCTGGGACCGAGGGCGGGATGAACACATATGTAAATGATGGGGGCGGTTCTCTCATTCTTTTCACCCCAGCCAGTTGGAGGAGGTCTGGGGAGGCCTGGAAGGATGCCTGAAGTCCCTTGGACATGGGGAGCTCGAAGCAGTGGGGGTGGGGGCCATGCCAGCTATTCACACCCTCCGCACTGTCGCACAGACACACTCACACACACTCGCTCACACACATCCACTCACACCGTGCACTTACATACATGACTCACGTGCGCATACATATACCCGCACACTCACACCCACACAGACACCCACACTAACTCACACGCTGATATTCTCACACACACTCACACACCCTTGCACATTTGCACATCCACAGAGCAGCTGCGAAGGTGCTGCCTGGGCTCATAGCGCCCAGCTCTGAAGTAGGAGTGTTTGGCAGGGTGGAAGGGCTGGAGCCAGCCTCAAGCTGTGCCCAGGCTGTGGTGGGAGCGCTGGGGTCCTGCTGCCCAGGTGCCTGGGCCCAGGGGAGGTGGAGGCTGCAAGGCAGTTTGAGGGTTGGAGGCTGGGCTGGCCATTTGGATGTCCATGCCTATGCTGGAAGCAGGGTGTGCGGGACACGCAGGCCTCTTTCTGCAGGACAGAGTGGCTCTGTTGTCTGTGCACACAGAGGCTCAGTGTATGCCTCCTGGGGGACCTAGACCCCAGCTCTGGGAATGGCCACCGGCAGGGCTGCTTCCTGGACAGCAAGGGCCCTTGCTCCCAGCCTGCCCACCCGTCTGGCTACTGTCTGCTCTTAGAGTCAGTCACCCTGATCTGACCCACTCCCCTTCTCCTGGCGCTCAAGATCCTTTGGCAACTACAAAGATACTATTGTACCCCGTTCTTTCAGAGCATTCTGCCTTGAAACTCTAGTTAAAATCCTTTCATCTCCCTTTTGGCTGTCGGGGCAGGGACACCTGTACAGTCACTTCTCGAGGAGTCAGAAGAGGCCCCTGGCTCCCTGTTCACGCTCACTTATTCCCCAGCAGTGGCCCAGGTTGACTGGGTTTAGACTGTAATTGTCACAATACCTTACTTGGTGCTGTCTTAAAGCATGAAGAGTTCAGAGGGTGAGTTCTAATCAGAACTGAATCCAAACTCTGCTCATCACCTTGGACAAATCAGTGAACCTTTAACCTTTCAGCATCAATTTCCCTTGAAGATAAGAGGGCCCCCTCGAGGGGATGTATATTCCATGCTGTAATGGGCATAAACCACCTCGCCTGATAGTCAGCACATAGTAAGTGCTCAGTTAATGGGAGCTGGGCTAACATGTTCCTTAGACAACAGACAGGGCTGGAGACGCAGCAGGGCCTGGACTGCTGGGACCATCAGTAGGATCCTTCAGTGCATCAGGAGGGCAGGAGCGGGGAAGCCTCGGACTCTAGCAGCACGGAAGGTTTCGAGGTGGGGATGTGTGCTGCAAGGGGACTGCTTTGTGTCTGCCCTGTGGATCCATCCTGTGATGGGGAGTTAGAGAAAGATGGAATCAGAGGAAGAGGAAAGGTGTGCCGAGTCCGGGGGTCCTTGACCCGGGGTCCATGCATAGAATTTAGGGAAGCTCCAAACTTGGTTAAAGAAAGTTACATCTTTATTTTCACTAATCTCTAAGTGAAATTCAGTCTTTCTTCAATCATGAATGTTGGCATTAATCACAGTAGTGTTAGTACGAACTGTGACTGTCACCAAGAGAAGTCACAGATACCTTATGTCATGCCAGTGGATGCATGTATTTTGAAATATGGCCTTTACTCATTGCTGCTTTGAAAGTCCGTTTGTGTTTTTTTTTTTTGTTTTTGAGGCAGAGTCTCGCTCTGTCACCCCACCTAGAATATGGTGGTGTCATCATAGCTCACTGCAACCTCAAACTTCTGGGCTCAAGTGATCCTCCTGCCTCAACCTCCCGAGAAGCTGGGACTACAGGCACGTGCACCAGTACACCGGCTAATTTTTCTATTTTTAGTAGAGATGGAGTCATGCTTTTACTAAGACTGGTCTTGAACTGAGGGAGTGAGTTCTCAAAGGATCTTCCTGCCTTGGCCTCCCAGACGGCTAGAATTACAGGCGTAAGCCATTGCGCCCAGCCTGCATTTGTTATTAGATTATATGAATAGATGTTATTATTTAATGTATTAATTAAGAAGCACATATATGATTATATCACACATTTGTTTTTTGGAATATTTTGATAATTGTATTTCTGTGTAATTGATTACCTTTGTAACCCGATGGCTTTCACTTTACACGTTAAAAATATGCATGGTGAGAAGGATCCACAGCTTCACCAGTGGCCAGGAGGGTCTTTGGAACTAAAAACCTTGAGAACTCCTGGATCTGTGCAGATATTCATCAGTGTGATCTGAATTTTGGAGAGTGCTAGAAACGCACTTTGCCTACAGGTGTCTTTCCTCAGCCTCCACTCCAGGGCCTTTAAAAAATAATCCTCAACAAACTTGTAGTATATGTGAGGCACTGTTCTGAATACTTTCCCCTCAATAATAGTAACAGCATATTGTATTATGTCTACAACATACCATGTTGTTATGGTACAACAACATAACAATGCCAAAGCATTGGTCTTTGTAGCTTTCTTATTCATTATCTCACCCAATCCTTAAGAGCTTTAAGGATTGGGGGTCCATTAGACCCATTTTAGAGATGAATAAGTAGAGGCGCAGTGATGCCGAGTAATGGCCAAGTCATGCAGTTCATGGTATGAAGGACTTCAAGGTGGCCTGGGCCCTCCCACCACAATGTGATGCTCTTTGCACTCAGCCACGCTGAAAGTTCTCATACTGGGACTCAGCCCTTTCATTTTGGTATCTAGTCTTTGCAAATTTTCTGTTGCTTATAAAAGTAAATTTCCTTGGAAATTAGCTTGTTGCATAGAGCGTTGCCTTGAGGGTCTGGGCCCCAGGAACATCTTGTGTAGACAGAGGAGAGAGAAGGGCAGGGCTGGAGTGGGAGGCCCTGGAGGGGGCTGCAGCTGGATTTGGGGAGTCCTGGGCAGGGGATAGCCCCAGGGAAGGTGTGAGGGCAGGAGACTTGGTGGTGGGTATTGGACCCAGGTGGGAAGATTGGGAAGGCCAGTGCCGGGGAGGACGCACTGATACAGTGGGCAAACTCTGAAGCCCAATTTGACTCTCTGTGCATTTTGCTCAGGGAGTCTCCAAAACACATGTAGGGGGCTAAGGGAGCCCCCATTTCTGGAAGTGTCTGGTGCAGTTCGCTGCTTGGGACTGGACCAAGAGGGCATGTCGTAGATAAGCAGAACATTTTCTTTGCGTCATGAACAGAGAGACCTGCTCCTCTTCTCTGACTGTGAGAGCATCCATGTGGTACTGCCAGGCACTGCCTGTTGTCTCTTGTCTTGGACTGAGGCTTTCTCCATAATTCCTAGAAGGCAGTAGCCCCAACACACATCATAGCGCCCCACAGCGCCCAACGCAGTGTGGATGCAGAGGATGTGCACAACAAATATTTTGGTTAATTGGTAGCCTCCTAAATCTCTCAAGAATGGTCCATCAGAACTTTCTAAGATGATGGAAATGTTCTGTCCTGTGCTGTCTACATAGTAGCCACTACTTGCAGGTGGCAATCGAGCACTTGAAATGTGGCCAATGCAACCAGGAATGGAAATTTTTAATTTTCATTAATCGAAATGTAGATAGTCACACGTGGCTCTCATATTGGTCCGTGCAGCCCTGGCCCAAGAGATGCACAGGGAGTGGTCAGGGAGCCCGGCTGCTGGCATCAGTGACCGAAGTGGGCTGAGTGAAATGGAAACATCTGCCTGTGCTCTGTTTTCTCGAGTGTCATTGAGCCATGGTCAGAGGGGTGTTCGTGTCCTGTGAGAAAAGCAATGAGGCAAAGGGGATGCTGAAGGCCCCCGTCCTTCCCGGTCCTTCCCGTGGGTGCCGGGAGACGATAGGGAATGGTGGGGCCCGTGGTGAGTGCAGGGAGCACGTCCCTGAGCCAGAGCCACACCCTACTCCAGCCACGTGTGTGTGACTAGAACTCCCCTTTTTCAAGGGAAGCTGAAATCTGGATTTTTATGTGAAATATCCTGGATTTTAAACATCGGCTCAAATTTATTCAAAATACTTCAGGCCAAACAGAGCACATCTGCTGGCCAGATCTGGCCTGTGGATCTCAGTTCACAAACTTCCCCGGGTCTAACCCTGTGCGAGTCCACATCACCTCCTGGAGATTGTGGTGCACCCAGGGCCAAGGGTAAAGGGGTTTTGTCCCGATTGGCTCAGCCTCCCCTATTGTCACGAGTTTGGTCAGAAGAGGGGAGAAGGGTGTCTGGAAGACACAGACCTGCCCCTCTTGCCTTCTCTGGGGCTGTCTCAGCCTCTGAGCAGCCAGAGAGTAGAAATCTCTGGAAGATTGGAGAGGAACAGCCCAGACAGAAACTTGCTTAATTTTTTCAGCAGCAATCCCCACCCGCTCCTGACCCAATCCTATTCCCAGGTCTGAGAGAAAAATGTATGGCTGTTAATACAAAAGCAGCCAGAGAAAATTTCCAGCAAATTGCAGGGTCTCCAAATTCCATCCGCCTGCGGTGTTCCCACACTGGTGCTCTTGTGAGCTGGGACAAAATGCTAATTCAGCTGTGGATGTGGAGAGGGCTCCTGGGGCCAGCAGGGCTGCGAGGCCCCAACTGTAATAAGCATAGAGACTGGAGAAGGCGACCAGCAAGCAGGAGGGGAGATAAGGGGACCCTGTCTAACTCCCTCCCATCTCGGGAGCAGGCGGAGGATTCACACTCCCAGCTACAGGGCATTTGTTCTCAGCATGGTCCCAGCATCCCGGCCACAGAGGCAACTCCATGGGCATGGCTGGAAAATTGAGGTCATGGTCATAGCCACAGTACTAATGACAGCGAACACTGATCCAGTTTAGCTGCATTGCCTGTCAGACCCTGTTTTCAGTGCTTTACCTGCAACACCTCGTGCAACTCTCATGGTACTTAGAAGAGTGATTTTATTTTTATGAGTGACAAGTCACATTCTTTTCTCACCAGAATGTCACCACCACAAGAGGGCTTTTGTTTGTTTTGTCTGTGATGTATCTTTTCTGCCTGAAACAGTGCTTTGGCTCAGGAAGTATCTGCTCAATGAATTAATGAATGGGCCACCCCCTGAGGGAGGTGCTGTTATGATCTCCATTGTACAGATTGAGGCCAAGGTCACACAGCAAGGACACCGTGGAGTTGGAATCAACACCTAGACAGCCTGGCTCTGAGCTCATGTGTTGTTAACAGCTGCACTAGGCTGGGGATGGCAGGAGGCCCCAGGGACCTGCTTGCCTCCCTTCTGCGCTCAGAGATGGAACCTATCCAACAGCTTGGGGACTGGAGAAAGGTCGTGGTCCTATAGGCGGGGACTGAGTGAGGCTCTCTGGGAGCATTTGGACATGGGATGCTCTGTTCCAGGCTCAGCCTGTGCCCCATGGTCCTTGAGCCATCCACGTTGAGCCTGATGACTTGTGCTCTACCTGGAGAATATGCACAAACTCTAAGAGGCCATTAGTCTTTCTGATGACAAGTAAGTCACTCTGTCCCTGGAGCAGAGAGCTGGCAGCTGGATGTGCTAAGGGCCCTGTGCAGAATTGCACATTCCATGCTCCCTTCGTAGGCTGAGCAGTAAATCAGAGCTGAGGCTGGAACTTGGGCTGGAATAATGTTCCCTCTGTGCTTGAGGTGAGGCGCCCCAGGATGGGCCCCCCCCTCCCCCCGCTAGCTGGTATTCCTCAGTTGGGGCAGGAGATGAAGAATTTTCCTTCCTGCCCACCTTCCACCCTCTGTAAGCCACATCTTGGGTGACATCTGCAACTCCTTTTCAGAGAGCCACAGCAAAGTAGTTTTGTATGTGAAGTGTCTGGGGATGGGGAGGGGATCTGGGATCAAGTGGCTGAGTCTGAGGATGGGAGACCTCAGAAAGTGTTGCCGCTCCCACCTCTGGCTTCTGTTCCCGCTCTGTGTTGGCCTGACTTTGCTGTTTTTCAAGTGGGAGGTGTTACATGTGCAAGCTGCTATTTTTGTGTGCAGGAGAGAGAGGGAGAGAGATCTGGGATCCACAGAGAAGGGGACAATCTTCAGGTTTGAAAAGAACAGACTCTTTTCTAAAAATGTGTCTCCCAAGAGCCTCTCATCCATGGGCTGCTCTGACCCTCACTGGGTACAGACTCCCCTCCCCAGCTGTACCTCACATAACAGCTGCACAGGGGAGCAATGCTTCTCCTCTTCCTCATAGCTGACATTTATTGAGCATCTACTAGGAGTCTAGCATAATTGTAAGCATTTGATAGTTATCTCATTTAATTAGCATAATTGCCCCATAAGGCTGTGTGTTAGGCTAGTTCTGCCAGGAGACCTTGAGACAAGGCTTCCTGTGCAAGCGGTTTATTTGGAAGATGCTGGCAGAAGAGGGCAGTAGGGAAGGAGGGAGGGAGGGAGACAGGGAAGGAATGAGATTGTTTAGGTTGCCAGGAATAAAGCCAATTTGGAAGGCCATGGGTGCACTATCAAACCACCATGCCTCCCTGCCCACATATACTCCAGGCTCTGGACAGAGATGGTGCACGCTGGTGCTTCTCCTCCACAGCCTCCTGCACGTGCACCAGCCCCCTGGGTGGAGGTGCTCAGGAGCCTCATCCTGGACCAGCTGTCACCCCAAGCCTGTCTCCCTACTGCTCCTCCTGGGGCAGCAGCAGGGCTGGAGAAGGAGCTTGTCTGCCAGGGCTTTGTGGCTGACTCCACAACTGCCCCCTGACATCCACACTCCATTCCCGAGGTGCGCACGCTGGACATGGCCCTCTTGGCACTCTTGCTGCCAGGGCCCCCTGCAGTCCCCGTGGCCGGTGTCTACGGCAGCCGGGGCAGGGGTTGTGTTAGTTTCCTATTGCTGCTGGAACCACCAAATTTAGTGGCTCAAAACAACAAAATTTGTTCTCTTATAGTTCTGGTCAGAAGTGCAAAATCAGTTTCACTGGGCTAAGCTCAAGGTGTCAACGGCTCTAGGGGAGGATCCTTTTTATGGCCTTTTCCAGCTTCTAGTAGCTGCCTGTATTCCTGGCTTGTGCCTCCTCCCTCTGCCTTCAGAGACCGTCATCCCAGCCTCTGCCTCCGTCCTCACATCACCTTCTCCTCGTCTGTATTTGTATCTCCCTCCACCTGCTTGTTATATGGACACTTGTGATTAAACTGAGAGCCCACCCTCGTAATCCAGGATGGTCTCTTCCTCTAAAGACCCTTAACTTCATCACATCTCCAAAATCCCTTTTCCATGTACAGTAACATGCACAGGTCCCAGGGATTAGGGCCTGGATGTCTTTGGGAGGCATTGCTCAGTTTTGCACAGGGGTGGTCCAGCCTCTGCCTTGGGGACCAGAGCTCCTGGGAGTGAGAGCGGGCTGGGGCTCTGTGCTTCTGGGGCCGAATGAGACCAATGTGACCTTTCAAATGGTTTCCCACTGCCATCTACCAAAACAAAGAAGAACAATTGTTACTGGATATTTAGCAAGTAACTGGTGTGTTTTATCACTTCCAGAGTTAGGTTTTCACTCTTCAGTCAAGTCCCTCTCTGAGTTCGTGGAAAGATGGGAAGTCATGGAATCTCGGGAGTAGGAGGCACTTAGAGAGGGTGTATGAACAGGGGACACTCACCCTGGGGGCCCTGGGCCAAATCAACCAGATTCTCCAGGCTTGGCCCTGGATGCTAAAGGGAGAGATGAAGGAATCTGGGGAATCTTCTCTCCCGTCGGCCCGCAAGACCATGCATTTCCACAGAATCCCATCTCCCTGTCAGGAGGGGAACATTCCATGGTGTAACGCTGCGTATCTTCGTAGCATTCCTCTGTAACCCTCCAGGGCAGAGGGATAAGATGAAGGAGGTTCTCAGGGAGGCGAACAGGAAAATCACATTAATACTTTGTCAATACTGTCCTTGCCTTAGTTGTTTGGGAGTGCTTCTCCCATGGGATTAACTGTGCAGTCATTTGACAAGTGGCTGAGGTTGTGGCACTTCAATTTTAGTTGTAGTTGGGGACAAGATGGGGCATGGGGGACAGTGAAGACCAATTTCTCCTACTTGCTAGTTTTGCCTTTAAAAGTTGTGGCCTGGACCCATTTCCTTAACTAAATGTTACATTTTCTTGAAGACGGAAAATTTTGTCCTTTTGGGACCCTCATGGCACCATCGTGAACTGGTGGAGATGCCCAGGTGCTTGTGACAGGAGGGGCGAGGGCGTGGAGCCCATTTTCCTGCCTAGGAGGAGCGCTCTGTTCTTGGCCGCTCCTCCCATCTTCATCTCTGTCCCTCCCTGTCCGCCAGGCTCACAAATCCAGATGTCCCGGTGCTGGGAACACCCAATGCCAGAACTTCCCTGGGCAGAGCTCTGTCTCCCCAGGGCCCCGACACTGTGGGACTAGTCCAGAAATCCTGCCTGGGTCATGTGCTGTAAGAAGTTGCACTTCACGACACTGAGGGAGGAGCAAAACCCTTCCAGCTCCTGCTTTTCTTGGTGGAACTTGGTGATACATCATCCGGGAAAGCGATCATTCCTTCTAACATTGGACGCCACAAAATCCAAACAGCGTGTGGCTACATCCAGGCTGGAATGCACTTGGCCTGGTCGCAGTGGGGCAGGAGGCCAGGGCCAGGCGAAGGGCCCAGATGCTGTGAACGCTGGTCTGTGCTCAGCAGGCTCAGTGCAGCCTTCAGTGACACGTGCACAGGGCGCAGCGCCTGCCTGCAGGTTTGCTTGTGAGCACAAAGCTGCAGGCGGGAGCTGAGGGGAAAACACCGACTGACTTTAATCCCATTCAAACGAGGAGAACTGAAATCCACGGTGAGGGGCTATAGCTACTGACTTCCAGGAACACGCAGGGTTTCCAGGAACCTCAGTGAGACATCGGAAGAGGTGAGGAAGGCAAAGGTGAAGTGGGACGGGGGGCCTCTGGGGCTGTGGTTAGAGAGCTGGCATTGGGGCCTCAGGGGCAGCAGTACGTTTCTGTTTAGCGGCCAGTGAGAGGGCAGTGCAGCTGGCTTTGGAGGAAGAACTTCGAGGGCTGGGGAGGCTTCCCGTGGGTCACATCCTTGTCTCGCCCTTCCCCTCCCCGCAGGCTCTGGGGTCCGGCCTGCTGCCCTCTCTCCTCAACCGCCCTCCTCTGGCCTTGAATTGTGTCTCTTCAGGGCTTCTTGGCACATGAGGCAGGTCTCTGACCACCCCACCTGCTACTGTCAGATGTGGTACTCTCCTTGATTTCAGACACCCACTGGGAGTCTTGGAACGCATCCCCCACGGATAAGGGGCACTAGTGTATTACATTATGATCGCTTTCCTTTCCTGGGTACATTTTTGTTTCTCTGTAGCTAATACTGTTACTTAAAGTTCTGCACTTGTCCTCGAGGCCATATCAGAAGAACCAGAACAAGTGGTATGAGGAGATGAAAAGAGAAGTTTATTACTTTGCTGGCAAAGGAGGAAAAATGGAGACTCTAATTTCAAAATCCAAGTTTCCTATGCATAAAGCAGAAATACTGAGCTTTTAAAAGGAGGGCCATCAGTTCTAGGTTATTGTTGTTAGTGATTCTAATCCTCCCATCTCTGCCTCTGTGGAAGACAAAGAAGACAAAGCCGTGACCTCCGCCCACCTGGGAGGCTGGTCCAGACTTCTGGGCCTGGGATGGGGCCCACAGTTCAGCTGAGCTATCTCCTGTAACACAAAGAACAAAAGACATTTCCCCTCCTGGCCCCTCCTGACCACCTGCCTGAGACGGAGTGCAGGCTTCAGTTCCCAAAAAGAGTGGGGGAAGTTTTAAAGAGACAGAAAACATCTTTTTGTGGTTTTGTTTCCAGGCCATTCCCTTTGTTACATATTACCCAGTCTCAATTTTAGGCTTCCATGTCTGTGGGAGGAGGGGCAACTAGTGTTACAGTAATTGCTGTTTTTTATTTCCTTAGTTTTTTTCACATACTTATCACAAGTCAAATTCCTCCTAATTGACTGGAGCACACATCAATTTTACCTTCTTAGGAAACTCTGTGCCCCAGAGGCTTTTGGCCTGTCCCCTTCTGAGCTGGCTGTTCTGGTTTGCTGCAGAGCTATTGCCTTAGGGGTGTCTCTTCACCAGCATCCACAGTGTCCTTTCCTGTCTTTTGTGTTGGTTCTCCCATTTCCGGATCCCATGTCTTTCTCTTTGTTGGTTTACCCCTTGGTTTTAGGGGAGTGATCTACACAATACCTTATTAAAAACGACCCAGGAGGGGTAAACCATTTGACACATTATGTGCCTGAAATTGCCTTTATTCTACCCTCACACTTGATTGATAGTTTGGCTGGATATAGAATTCTAAGGCAGAAATCATTTTCTGTTCGATTTTGAAGGCTTTGCTCTACTGTGCTCTAGACTCCAGTGCTGCCGAAAAGAGTCCAAAGCCTTTCTGATTTTGATTACTTTGTATCAAACTTGTTTTCCTTTCTCTCTGAAAACTTGTAGGGTATTTTCCCCAGCATTCTGAAATTTCACAATGATGTGCCTTGGTCTCTCTTACCCTGGCTTCCCAAACAGAGCCCAAGGCAGAAGGCTTATGTGCTATTTTCTTATTAGAGTCGTGCAAGCTCAGGGAATACCCAAGGGAAGCAGGGAAGCAGGAGAGGGGATGTGGGGATGCAGTATCAAGCTGGCTGCTGCTAAGTGCAATCGATTGCGTGTTCCTATAGACCTATTCAAGAAGCTGCATAAATTGAATTCAGGACCACTTGAATTTACCTGTTGGCTTCATTCTCCCAATGATCTGCTCAACATAAATTTCCCTTGCTTCTGGGTTATGCACCTCTCAGTGTCACACACCTGTTAGTCATAGGGGAGCAGGTGGGAGGCACAGCACTGCCAAGTGGTGAAACTCTGTCAAGATAGGCGACCCCAAGTAGCCACTGCTATGGAAGCTTTTTCCCTTAATGGCTGCAGCAACCAACTGTCTCCATGACTGTGGAAACATGACGTGCTGTTGCTAGGGGCCGATCCCACCAAAACGCAAGTGTGTGCATGTGTGCGGGTGGGTCGGGGGGAGGTTGCAGATAATTGAATTCAGTGCCATTAGCATCTCATTTTTAGCCATTCTGTTGGATACTTGGGGGACCCTTTCAATATTTCAATGTTCAGTTAATGTTCAATGTTCCGTTAAAACTCCTATTTCAGGGTAGTCCCCCTGCCCACAGTTGTGCCACATGTCTCCCAGCACCTGGATTCTCTGGCCTCTTTCCGTGGGAAAACCCGAGTCCCTTGCTGGGTGGAGGAGGGCAGTTGCCTGGCTCCCGGCATGAAATAGGAGATCTGGGTGTCTGGCTTTTCTTAAGTGAATTCAAAATCCTCTTGCTTTTTATTCACCTTCACCACCCTGTCCAGAGGCACCTGGTGGCACCAATTCTTGCCCTGTTGGAGGCTCCCCTGGTGTAAACCACGCTGAGTCCTGACCTTCTGCCTTCTGGTCTAGAGTTCAGCTTTCACAGGTCTGCTGTTGCCACTCACTCACCTGCTTTCCAGCTTCCTGAATCTTGCATATGGTTGCCTCCTCTCCTGTCCTTTTTGTGCTTGTGAGTTCTTTAAAAACAAGAACGCTTCACCGTCATTTCCATGAGGGTTCAGGAGGGAAGAGAGGGAATAGCAGGTGCCTAGTCAGCCATGTTTAGCTGAACAACAGCACTGCTTTTCTAAATCAAACTGTCTGGCTCTGAGCCTGCCCTCGCCTAGTGACCCAGCGGCAATCAGACAGCCCAGCTCAGTTTGCCCCTAGAGACTTTGGTTGGCTTTTGGAAGCAAAAGCCTCTTTATTTACTCCTGGGGCAGAAGGAGGTTGGCTTCCAGCTCTCCAGGTTTGCTTGCTTGCTTGGAGAAGGTAGGCAGAGAGGTACACGGCTCTTGTTGTCTGGAGCTTCCATAATAGCGGGGACAAAACTGGGGTCAGTAAACTGCTGGAGTTAGCCAGACCTGGGTTTCAATCCAGCTCTCCCACTTAGCTACGAGGGTGTGAGAAAGTGACATAAGCTGCCTGTGCCTCAGTTTCCTCCGGTGCCCAGTGCAAGGGAGGATGCCTCCCTTTAGGGAAGTCGCAGGGAGCAGAGGAGCTGACATGAGTCAAGTACCTGGCACAGGGGACACTCCGTAATGCTGGCTACAGTCAGCGTCTTGGAAGCCCCTGAGGGAGGACCTCCATGCCTCCACGTCCCCGGCCGTGGCTGCCCACTTCTTCTCCAGTCCTCTTCAGCCCAAGGCGACCGGCTGGAAGGAGCTCTGTGCCCCATGTTTGTGAGGAAGGAAATGCGCCATGAGCCCCGCACTGCGGGGCCCCTTTATTCCCGTGCAGCCTGCAGACTGCCCAGCTGATACACTCACTGAAGGAAAAAGTAAAAATTCATTTTTCCATCTCAGATTCCAAGTGTAGCTTTGTTTTAACCTTCCCGAGGGCCAATCTTCCAGGCATTTCCTGGAGAGCCCTGCTGTCCTCCTGCCAGGCATCTGTCCAGGGGAACTTTAACCCTCTCCAGGGCTCTATCTGCATTTACAGAGCAGCCGCCGTGCGGAAGTCTGCTGTGCTGGGCTGCAGGGCGAGGAGGCCGAGGTCACTCCTGTGGTCCCTGAGCACGGGGTGACTCCGAGGAGGTGCCTTGGCATCAGTTCCCGAGACCTCCTCATGCTCGTTCCTCTCAGCCATGGTTGACAAGTTCTCCGAGTGCAGTGGCCTTAACTCTCACCAGCCCGTTTACGGAGGGAGAGTGAGGCACCGCGTAGTGACTTAAAAGAGGTGCTGGGGTTCCCAAGTACCTCCAGGCTTTAGTAACTGTGGGATTAAATGACGGCACTAATTGGTAACTATACAAATACATGCAAGCCCTGTTCTTAGCGCTTTACATATTCATGTATTAAAACTCATTGAATCCTCACAGCAACTCTTCGAGATAGGAACCATTCTCATACCCATTTTTTAGACAGGAAAACTGATGTTAAGTGACACGCTTGTTAGTGGCAGAGCTGGGGTTTGGACCTAGACAGTCCAGCTCCTGTGTATACTTCAGTGTATCCTTCCAGACGCTGCCTTTCTGAAGTGGGTGTGTGTACTTGTTGAAGGATCGTGAACTCTGTTATCTCCTGCGTCTCGCTGGTGCCAGGTTCTCATCTCATATACGAAAGAGACAGATCCAGGTATTTCTCAGGCCTTCTAAAGCCTTCTGCCTCCACTGCTTCCCCAGGTCAGATGGGAGCACTGGAAATGCTTCTGGATAAGTCCCCAGGGGCCTGAACTAATCCTTCCCCCGCAGGTCCCCAAGTCCCCCAGCCCAGAACTGGCTCCTGTGTGCCGGGAAGGGCTTGTTCTCTGCAGGCTGAAGACCTGAGCTAGAATCCCAACTCTTCTGCTTAGTTGGCGTGTCACCTTGAGCAAATTACTGGGTGTCTTTGACCCTCAAGTTCCTCATCCGTAAAGCAGGCATGATGAGAATTCCTTCCTACCTGACGGGGTCGTTGCGAAAACATCTGGAGGCAGCATTCATGAAACAAATATGCGATGCTAGCAGACCTTGGTGTGGTCCTCAGGTGGTGGCGCCCAGCTCTGCTTCCGGCTTTCCACGCTGTCCGAACGCTGTCCCTCAGTCTCGGAAAGGGAAATGGCCGGCATGCAGGCAGGGCTAGTTTGTGGGAGGCTTTGGAGTGGTCAGAACCAGTGTGGGGAAAATGACTGTATTATTGACATCTTCACTGTGAGCCCGTGCGTTGCTCGAGGGCACGGGCTAAGTGTCTCGCTCTGTCGTGGCTATTTCCTGGTCCAGGGCGTGGCATGGGGCCAGTGAGCAGAGTGACAGGATAACTTTAACACAGCAGGGTTGTGAGGGCAGCGACCTCAGTGCCACGCTTTCCCTGTGCAGGGAGCTGCCCTGCCTTCTGCCCCAGGTGCCTTGGGTCTGCACACTGGTGCCCTTGGTGTCCCCAGAGGGCCTGGTGTCACGTGCCTTTCCCAGTGTCCTTCACTCCACAGTGCCTACCAGTCAACATTGGGTTCCAGGCAGCTGTAGGTGACAGCTCAGCTGCCACTAACAGAAACCACATGGTGAAGGAGGCCGGACTCAGCATCACCCAGCCAGCACTTTCTTCCTGCCAGGCAGGGTCTAGAACCCTAAAGCTTTCAAGTGCCCCTGCTTGAGATGTCCAAGCCCCAAATTTGAGAAACACCATTAGGTAAACACACCACGATAGCATTTTATGTTCTCCCATAAAATGCAGGGAGATGGGCTGAGAGAGTTAAAATTTCAATATCTATTAATGTTCTTGAAAAATAATTTTTATCTTGGCGACGCACTGAAACAGCTTTGTAAATTGCTTTCCTTATTTCATGAGCGTGTGGAGAATTGATTTGGATCACAGATTTCTGCCATCTCTAAATTTGACCCTCCTCTCCGTATTGTTTTCAAAGCTGGTGTGATCTGGCTCTCGTCTCCCTGGCACCCCCACCTCGGCCTCGCCAGAGCCATCACTTTCTAAGAATCCTTCTCTTGGTCTTCATTTCCATCCCCAGCACTAGCTTTCGCCATTTGTTCACCAGGAAGTTTCCATCACATGATGAGGTCACTGCATCGCTGACATTATGTCCTGGAAGCTAAGTGGCAGCACCTGCTGGACGGCCACCGCCAGGTCAGGGCTGGCTCCTCCCGCCACATTTGCTTGGGGTAAAAGATTCAAATCTGAGCCTGGGGGATTTCAAATTACCCCCTGCCAGGGACCTTTAGCCCACCCCCCAAAAAGCCCCCTACAGTCAAATATCTGTAGTGCTTTTAACTGTTCAAAATACTTTTCTTCACATGTTTCAAGGAGGACATTTCCTTGGGCAGATTAAGGAACTGTGAGGAAGAAATCAAAGAGACTTTTACTGTCAATACAAACTTTTTTCTGTCCTTAAGAACCCACTGTGTGGGCTGCCATGTATGAGGGTGGGCTGGCTTCTTGGACTTGGAACCCATGGAATTGCTACAAGTCCAGGCAGTGGGAAGCCACAGGGAGGGGCAGTGTGAAGGCCCAGGGAGGGGCAGTGTGAAGGGGGGCAGTGGGAAGGCACAGGGAGGGGCAGTGGGAAGGCACAGGGAGGGGCAGTGGGAAGACACAGGGAGGGGCAGTGTGAAGGCCCAGGGAGGGGCAGTGTGAAGGCCCAGGGAGGGGCAGTGTGAAGGCCCAGGGAGGGGCAGTGTGAAGGGGGCAGTGGGAAGGCACAGGGAGGGGCAGTGTGAAGGCCCAGGGAGGGGCAGTGTGAAGGGGGCAGTGGGAAGGCACAGGGAGGGGCAGTGGGAAGGCCCAGGGAGGGGCAGTGTGAAGGGCGCAGGTGGGGCGCAAGGGGGGGGGCACTGGGGAGGCCCAGGGGGGGGCAGGGTGCAGGGGGGCAGTGTGAAGGCACAGGGCGGGGCAGTGGGAAGGCCCAGGGAGGGGCAGTGTGAAGACACAGGGAGGGGCAGTGTGAAG
>CAUYSK010002072.1:0-47013 GCA_963575035.1 Avahi laniger
CTCGCTGCTTCTTTGCAGTTTCGCACAGCCGATCCTGTGGGAGAGCGCCTCACTCGCGTGTGGGTGTCCGTGTTCTTCACCTCCCACTGTGGGAGCAGAGAGCCAGGAGGTCTCCCCTAATCCGCCATTTTTCTCCTCCTATTTAAAATTATTTTTAAAAAGTAATAAAAATAATTGGGTTACATAAAAAGAAAACATATCCAGGGAAATAAAGAATATAATGGTAAAATTAAAACTCAAATATGAGACAGGAAATGGCAGAGGAGTAGGTTAAATAGATAAGTTTGATAAAAGGCAGTAGCAGAGATGCACTCAATGGATATGTGTTCCTTGCAGTGGAAAGGGAGGGCCAGGTACAGAGTATCTGATAGAAACTATAATTTATTATTTAATTAAATCCGAGATTCCATTCTTGTGAAAACATACCATTATTTTCAGGTGTGCTATAAAAGAAAAAAATGCTGGAAATTCAGGCATGACATAATCCTTTCTAATCATTGATTGTATTACGTACTCTAAGAAGTGCTAAAATGAGAAAAAATATATGTCTTATAATTGATGAAATACTGTGTATAAAAAATAGTCAATGCCTAGAAATATTCTGGTAGCATTATAATTAAATTTCAAGAGTAAATACAAAATTTTTTCAGCAACCAGGCAAGAAAAAATTACACAGGAATAAAAGTTACACCAGCCTTAGCTTTTCTTACAAAGTTGAATACCACAAGACATTGGAGAATTTTGAATAGAAAAGGATGAGATCCAAGAATTCTGTGGTCGGCCAAGATTTTTTTTAGGTACAAAGACAATGAAAAAACATTCCCAAATAAAAAGCTCAGAAAATATATTACTATGCTCCATAAAAACTTACTCAAAAAACATGGTTCTGATAATTATGCAGTAAATCAAAGGAGAGCAAAATAGAATATATAGGACTGAAATAATTATTAATTTTCAAAATCAGAATTGGGTTTCTAAATACATTAAATATAAATTAAGCGTAAAGCATATTATATAGAAAATTTCATATATCATGTTAGAAATAGTAATTTAATGGTGGTTATAATTTAATTAATAGAAATAATAATTTCATAATAATCTGAACCTCCTACTTCAGAATATGTACACCAGCATCATACGAATGCATTAGCAGCGGTCCCCAACATTTTTGGTACCAGGGACTGGTTTCATGGAAGACAATTTTTCCACAAGAGGCAGGGAGGCGGAGTTCCAGGGATGATGCATGGTCCAGGTTTCTATCAGCCCACAGCCTGGGAGTTAGGGACCTCAGTGCTAGGGAAACAGAAAAAAAACAAACTACATTCATGAGGTTATGTAAGGAAAATTGTCTAATATCACTTGTTTGATATCTTTAAAGTTAATGTTCATACCTAAGATTATAAAGTAGAAAGGAAACAATATGACCACAATGTCTTCTCATATCTGTTGACATTCAAAATTAAATGAATAAAATAATATTAATACATGCATAAGGTTTAAATTTTCAGACACTACAGACAGGTATAAAATGCAAAGTAAAACTTATTTCCTGCCCTAGCCCTTTATTCTATTGGTAACAATTGTTAAACAGTTTCTTGTGTATCCCTTGCAAGGGGAAAATACACACACTCTCACATACAACACAAAAAAACTCTTTAAAAAATGTTTACACTAAAGAAATAAGAGTATCATAAAGAATTATCTCTACCTTAGTACATTCAGATTATGCTATTCAAAAGTTGTTCCTCCTTACCCAGCATTCTTTGTTCTTCTGGTAGCATGTGTGCTTTCCCCAGGGACAAAACAATTCCAGCTGGGGAGATGGAGGATCTGGCCTCGCCTTCCTCCTTGCTGTGGGAAGGAACATAAAATATATAAAAAGCAACAGTCTCTCTCCATGATATTCAAGACTGCTGAAAGAGTGAAGGAATCTCTCTCCTCATCTGAGATCGTGAACGATTATGAATAAAACCCTAGAGATTTGGATCATCTTTTTCTGGCATTTGTCAAGAACTTTGCTATGTTATTTAGAGCAGGCTAATTGCTGTAGCACAGAAAATAGATCCAAAATTAAATAATATTAATAGCTCTAGTACAGTACAAGTTTATTTGTTGCTCATATAAAGGTTGAAGGTAGTTCCAGAGTGGGAAGGGGTATAGGGAACAGTCTGGTCAAAACAGCAATTCAGAGCCACTGTTGGAGGCACTGCTGTATTCAACACGTGGCTTTCAGG
Organism: Avahi laniger; assembly: GCA_963575035.1. Classification (NCBI taxonomy): domain Eukaryota; kingdom Metazoa; phylum Chordata; class Mammalia; order Primates; family Indriidae; genus Avahi; species Avahi laniger. The sequence continues at coordinate 2,235 of CAUYSK010002072.1, forward strand.
AATGCCCGAAAATTTCAGTAACTATAGCAAAGAGCTGATAGATATCCTTATTATATAAATAATTCTTAGACATCAACATTAAGGCCGGGCACGGTGGTTTATGCCTATAATCCTAGCATTTTGAGAGGTGGAGGTGGGAGGATCGCTTGAGTCCAGGAGTTCAAGACCAGTCTGGGGGACATAGTGAGAACCCATCTCTACAAAAAATTTAAAAATTAGCTGGGCATGGTGGTGCATGCTTGTAGTGACAGCTACTTGGGAGGCTGAGGCAGAAGTTGGAGTCTGCAATGAGCTATGATGATGCCACTGTACTCTAGCCCAGGCAACAGAACGAGACTCTGTCTTGAAAAAAAAAAAAAAGCGCAAGACAGTAGAAAGAGAAAAACTGGCAAAGGGCGTGAATGGAGAACAATTCGCAGAAGTAAAAGTAAAATTGGCTAAATAACAAATGATTAAGTGCCAAACTTTGCTAGTGTCCTCAGAACTGAAAGTAGAGACAAAAATAAAATAGCATTTCTCAGCAATCAATTTGGCTAAGTTAAATATTGCAATAGTTCTAAATGTTTGTGATAGTGTGGGAAATGAGCATTCTCATATACCACTTGTGAAAATATAAACTTGTGCACACTTTTTAAAGAAATATTTAATTTTTTATAGCTTTTAAAATATTCACACAATATGACCTAGTAATTCCACTTGTAGTAATAGACGCTAAGAAAATAATTATAGATAAAGGCAAACTTTTATGCTAATGGAGACTTGTTGAAGAATTCTTATTAGCAAAAAGAAAAAAAGTTGAAATAGCTTTATTATCCAATAATAGGAGAATGGTTAAATTTTTTCTCAAATTCATAAGAAGAAATGTCATGTAGCTAATTAAAAATATACTTTCAAAGATGATTTCATAACATGGAGAAAGATATAATGGTATCCCTATTACATGATCTCAATTATTAAACCATTTTAAAGCCTGGAAGGAAATAAAGCTAAATATGAAACATCTCTTAGCTTTATGGTTATTGTTTTTTTATGCTATTCCTTTTTACTTTACTACATTTCTCAAATTTCCTACACTTTGTAACAAAAATATTAAAAATAAAAATAAACAAATACCAGATATTTTTTAGTTTCCTCTCATTTAAAAAAGTTATGATTACTTAATGGATGCATGGTGTGTGATTCTGGGGAAATAAGCGAAATAAGATAATCAGTTGATCTGTGGATAGACTGTGTTATTTCTAGTGCCCAAAGGACATCCGTGTGCTCAGTTTACACTTGTGCTTTGGAGAAGAGGGGAAGGAAAGAAAACGCAGCATGAGAACAGTGTGAGGCATGTTCAAATCCCTTGCTCACAGCAGGGAAAAACAATTCCTTCCTCTCCTGTTTCCAGGGACCTCATGGTCAAGATCATAGTGTTGGAAAAAAAATTCAAAATTGCCTTCACCATGGCTTCCCTCTATTATTTTTACATTCGCAAATACCTAGTCCACAGGACCCTCTGAGAAACCTCAAGGCTGTGTACTATCCTGGTTCTCTTGGTCTAAAACGTCTTCAAATAGACGCCTGCTTATTTTATGAGATGGACGGAGTCATAATAAGAGTCAAGGACCCCTACAACGATCCTAAGCCCTAAGAATGATTGGATCATTAATTTCTAAGGATATGACCACACTCTCTAAAATAATTCTCTGTGATTTTAAACCCCTGTTGATTGGGAGAACTCTTTTGTAAACACATATCCCTTCTTTGCAAAGAAAAATAATTTGCATATTATTCTCCCCTGATCACCAGTTTATTGCTTCTCTCAACATCAATCATGAAAGCTTTTGGCAGAGGTGCTGAGAACAAAGATGAAAATAGGTGAATTTAAATGTTTGTTTATGAAGATGTTTGAAGGGATTATTTTTTATCTGGCCATTCGAATAGGATTAAAGGGATTAACCTTGAATAATAAAGGCACATTATAAATACACATGTTGTCTCTAATTAATAGGTTCAGATATGAATATAAGATATGTCAAATTATTACAGAATAGCCTGTAATTACATTATTTCTAAATAATGGAAAGGAAACTCATGAGTCATTAGTAAAAAGATGACTTTGGAACAAGGTAAACTCATTCAGCAAACATAATGCTTTGCAAGACACTTTTCCTATTTATATGTACAGTTAATAATATCTATTATGCAGTCTTAGTCCTAGAAGCCTGTGTTTGTTGAGAGAAATGCTTTAAAACAGAAGCTTAATTACATAGTGTTCAAGTTTCTCTGGCAACATCAAAAGGGAGAAAGTCATTTGTGCTTTAAAGAACATTTTGAAAGAGAAAAATAAGTTCTCAAGTTGAGAATTCCACAAGTTTAAGACAAGGAAAATGTAGGAGGAAGAAAATATTAGATTATAATTTATTTTTCCAGCATATGACAACAAAAGCTGTTAGGGGGAAACTGTTTTTCTTCTTTGTAATAATAATAATACAAGACTATAGCTTTTGATTTTCACTCCCCGGTTTTGCCCCCCTGAGAATTACTCAGGCACGTTACAAATGGAAATATTTCTTTTCAAAGGAAAGGGTTCCCTTCAGTTCTCTTTACCCAGATTTCTCCCTAAATGCTACAACTACTACAGTTTGAGGAAAATTACCGATGTAATTTAGTGCTCCGTTCCAAGGAGCCAGTAGGTGACAATAGTTTTTGTAAAATGGTTTTAACATAACTCATGATTCTGACCAAAAAAATCCACAAACTCGTATTATAAAGGATGATCAATTTGTACATGCCGTCAGTAGGAGATATAAATGTGGGATTGTCCAGTCTAACTTGGAGTTCATAGAACTGGACGATAGATTTTTTCCTCTGGGACAATGCGTTTTATAAGATAGAGAGATGTTAGAGACCATTAAATGACCCCCCGTTTCATAAAATAGGTGCAAAGATGCTGATGGCTCTTATGAGACAGTTCTAAATCTCCTGTCTCTGGATCCATCAATGCTCCACGTACTAGTAGATTTATCTAACAAAGAAAATCAACCAAGTTTTGAAAGGAGGAATTTTTATCTTAAAGACAATTTGATGGAACTTACAAGAACTGTGTTCAAGGCCAGGCTTAGGCAAATCAGAGAACAAATCAAAATTGGTCTTCAGTTCCTCTTTCCTCTCCCTGAGGAGCCTTCTTCCCCCTTGTGTTGTCCATTATCCCAGTGAGAACTCCCTGTCTCAAGCCACAGGATTCTCACACCCCACCCACACCCATCATTTGCAGCATCATTGCAAAGTAAATTAATTTGCACAGTACTGTTAATAATCAACTACACTTTACCCGAGTAAAGATATTCTCTATTTAAACTAGGAATCTTGAAGGCACAATATTGTAACTCAAGGGAAGAATCCTTCCTTTTGTCCTTCCTTCTTTTCTCTTTTTCCTGTTTGCTTTTAACCAAGGATGAGTTCGAATCAATCAAAATAGTCTATTAACTTCTGTCACATATCAAACATTTCTATTATAAACACATCAAATGTGCAAGAAAACCAGATGACTATTTTTTGCTTCTTTAGTTTAATGTAGAATAATCTTCAACAACAATATCATCAGTTACTTTGAAGCAATTACACTTAGGAGAATGTTCTACAAACCAACCGTCAATACTTGCCCCCAAATCTCTAGGATGCTGAAATCACCAGAAACTTTCTGACTGCCTCGAACATCAAAACACCTAGAATAAAATGGGAACAATAGACCCATTTTCTTCCTTTCTGTCAATATTTTGCCTAATCCTTATACCTCTTCAGCACATGATAATTTACCTTTTTCCCCTAAAGTGATGACAACCCATTGATTAAGAAGGAATACCAGAGGAACATGAATGTTACAGTCATTGTTGTCTGGGTTCCTCCTACTATTTTTATACATGACACTATACTTGAAGACCCCAAATACACCTCAGTTGTCACAGTAGAAATCAAAAGAAAAACTGGGTCATCATTTAACACGATGACATTCTATATTGAATTTCACATCTTGGGCATTCATGGTTGCCTTATTTAAAGCCCTTCTCTTTGCCAACACTTCTTTTGAACTCTAAGAGATGCATCCATCATGATATGAGATTGGATCTGTAGCTCGAGGTACTGGAATAATAATCAGAGGTGTATATATAAACTGAAAGCCTCTGCATTTCTCCAAACCTTCCTCTGTCGTAAGAATGCTAAAATAATGCTAATGCAAGAAATGATATTCTAGTGTCATTTTAGATTTCAGACATTGCACATTTGTACCCACGATTATGTCAAAATATACACATAGGCATCATTTGAGAGAGAATTTATTATAAAAGAAAATATATTAAAAAAAAGAAACAAAGCTAGCCTGACCTTGCTTTATTTATATTTTTTAAATCAGTGCTTGAACTGGGGTTGAATAAATTTTTCCAGCTTAACATGAAATCGTGTTGGTCTGGATATAGAAAATAAAACTGGTAAGGCTATTTATGTGGAGTGAAAAGAAGAGAACATAAAAGAAACATAAAACATCTCCCTTCTGGCACAAAAAGGTGCAGGATTTTTTTTTTTAAATAAAAAGAAACCTACTTTTAAATAATATTATGTTTTATGTAAAAAATAAAGGCTCAGAAGCAAGGATATTCACACTTAATGCTAGGATTATCTACCCAGGGGGAAACAGAAAAGTGTAAGAACGCTGTTATTTGTAGGTTTGGGGTTTTGGTTTTTGTTTTTTGTTTTTTAGATCTAGCGGGTCAGACACATTCAGACAGGAATGCAAGAGACAAGAATTAATGAATGTTTATCCTTTCAGGTTTTCAGATTCTTGCGAAGTGTATTCACTTCTCTATACCTAGACTTGTGTACCTAAAAAAATAAAATGACTTTTTGGAGAGATTCATCAAATCATTTATTCTAAACCAAGGAGAATTCAGTTTATGCAATTTGGCTTCCTGTACCCAGAAGAGGTAGCACTTTTACTTAGATTGTTCTTTGCTTTTGAAACGCAGTGTTCTATGAATTCAGGGTTCTCAGTTGCCTTCCACCCAAACCAAAAGAGGTAGGCACAAAATTGATTCTCCCTTGCTAATTTTTGTTACTTTTTAGATCTGTTGCTTGCCATCCTTAACAGACGCTTTTTGGATCAGACTGCTAGAGATGTGGCATAAAGCTATGTGGAGTAAGGAAGCTCAGAAATAGCTAAGAAATTATTTATAAAAACTCACTAATTTCAAGAAAGGATTTCTAGTTGTTTAATCCATCACTTTTCTTTAGAGCATACTTGGTGAAACATTATAGTAAAGACAAGACACTCACAATCTCAAAGACCTCATTTATGTCTAAATAGTCCTTTAAAGCATGAATCTGAGATTTAAAGGCTCAAAGTCTGTAAACTGGAAGTTTACTAGAGAAAAACAGAGTTGAAACTAAAGGAAAATTCTCAGTCTAATTTTTCCTACATCAGGCCCTCTTTAAGCTCAACTGGACTTATTCTTACTGAACAGAAAAAAAATCCAACAGGTAAAAAGATCAGATTGCAGTTTCCAAGTTTCAACCTAGAGGGAATTTTTAGCCTTAAGTTATAAATTCCAGAAGATCGGAGTTTATAAGGGAAACAGTGACAGAACCTTAATTATGGCAAAGCAAAGGGCAATGCTGCAATAAAACGGAACCGCCCCTGAGATGAAATGCTTAATCTCTGAGTGAGATGTGGTCTAATGACTCACGAGGAGAGTGGTGTGATGATTCAGGTCCTCACCTGGAGCCGGCTGTTGCGTGTCCTTTATGAAATTCACTGTCACCTTCAACTCCTGCCTTACAGACTAAACTGTACTTCACTCTGGACCAAGTAGAAAAGAAAGGTCATAAAGAACCAATTTATAGCAAGTTGCTTTTGGGCAAAAGCTGTTTTCCAACACGGATATCAGAGAATCTGAGTCACTGGAAAGGACAAAGAGGGGTCCTCGGGTCCAGTCTCCCGGTCCGCTGCAGATAAAGCCTAAACCACCTGTGACAGTGGGAAGGTGGCCCAATGTCCACCTTTTCAACTGAAGGAGAGTTCACACCCTCCGTCACAAAGTCTGTGCTAGCTCTAAAGTCAAGGGTGTTGTCATGTGAAACCCAATTCGTATTTGCCCCAGTCTTCCCCTCTTAGGCTCACCCCATTCTCTGTAACATGCTCTGAACACTGGGAGAAATGCATGAAGCTCATCCTTAGCCCTCTCTGTCAAATAATTTCAAGCCCCTTAATACTTATTATAGAACAGAGAAGGGTCAGTTTCCTAATCTTTTTGTTTCAGTTTGGTTTTGTTTTCCCTTGGAATCTTCTTGACATTTTCACATTTCTCTTATTTCAATTCATCATTGTGACCCATGCATCTGACACAGTGCCTAGCCTACAGTCGGCATCTAGTAATTGTTTTTGAGTGAAAGAATAAATATCAGGAACTACACAGTAGATGTTCAGGTATATACTAAACAAAAAACCAATTAAACAACAACAAGAAAAAGTCTTCTTGCATTACAAATAGCCCTTTCCTAAGCTTCGGTTTCTTTTATTTAAATCTTAACCAAAATATAATTAATTCACTGTTTTTTTTGGTTAGATGTTGTACTGATACATGCAAAACATGCATCTGTCTGGCAGCAGTATTATGACACAGAGAAGTTGTATCTTATACCCAACAAAGCAATGTTTTCAGAAAGCATATAAATTAACAGTGGTCACTGATTTACTACTAGGAAAGCAAAGGGAACGGATGCAAAGCAGTGCCTTTGTAGGTAGATAGGTACGATAAACATCCCATTCTCACTCAAGTCAAGATCCTAGGACTCAGGATTTGCAGCAGTTTGCCAGGACTCCGAAGTGATGACTTTGAATGTTTTGGCTGGTCAGCTCCAGGTACCTTTTGATACCAAACACTTATTTAAGAAACCCCTGAAAGACAGAGATATAACCCACCATATTTCAAATTCATACTGGAAAGGGAAATGATAAGAGAAAGCAGGAAGCAGAGAGGCCTCAGGGACAGCACACTGAACTTGGACTTAGCCCGGATAGTTATTTCCCCATTTCCTTTCCCCAAAGAGACTCCTAGATCGGTGTTGGCTTGAAAAGGAAACTTCCATCTGAGCTCACAGTGAACTTTATAACCAAACACCAGAACTAACCAACTCCCTCAGGCTTTCACCAGAAAAAAATAACCTTCCAGTACTCTCCTTGGAGGAAGTTGTCCTCCAGCTAGATTTGGGGAAACAAGAAAATATTAAGTGCCTATAGTGTATCACCAATGGATACAACTCAGAAATGAAAGATACCGTATTTCTTATCTATCTGAATCTGAGACACTGAATAATTCTGGAAGGAAAAATACCAAGAGGGTAATCCTCAGTTAATTGACTATATGAGTGCACACATCAACTTGGCATTTCGCCTGATTTTACGGTCAGGAGCATTTGTTTTTATGTTCATGTCTGTTATATAGGATTTTACTTGGATTTATTCTTATGCGATATCTTTCAAATTTCCATCTGCATATTTTTTTGGAAACAGTGAAAGAAAGGATAGTTTATTTTAAAATCCTAGCCAAGCACTGACACTTGGAAGGAAAGAAAGAAGAAAAGAAGGAAAGAAGGAAGCAAAGGAGAGAGGGCTAAAGAGGAAAAGGGAAGGCAGAAGGAAGGTAGAAGGAAGGAAGGAAGGAAGGGAGGGAGAGAAGGTTTAAATTTTTTTTTATTTTCATAGAGAAACTGTAAGTAGCCTTTTGCTTGATTCTTTTATATGGTAAATTGCTTCTGACTGGAACAAATTAACAGATGTTTGAAATGTTCAAATTTCAAATGCAGATAGATGAAAAAAATCAGAGTTTCCACAATTACTATAAGCTAAAAGCCAGAGTAAAATATGCCCAACTATTACTAAGGTGATCAACTTTCCAAGTTAGATATAAAGATAGACACAGACATAGAAACACACTTACACATGTATATACATACACATATCCATCTGTGTTCCTGTATGAAACATTTACAGCAGGTATACATTAAACAAGGCTTGCACCCAAAATACGGGATTCATCTTTGGTGATAAAAATTCCAAAATTTGTGGGGGTTTTAAATGCTTTGTACATTAACTTCAAGATTACATGTGATAGATTTATTGTGCCATATAATACTGTATTCTGAAGTAGAACATGAAATCTTTCCATTCTGATCCAAAGTGTATCAGCATTATGGCCATTGATGAGAATAGAGGCTTTGTGAAAGAGAACCTCAATGATTATTATATTTTTATCTTTCTTCACATAAATGTTAATGATCATTTGGGGAAAATAGCTAAATTCACAAATAAAACTATGTGAGGGTAGCTATGTAGTTTAATTTAATGAAAGCAGACATAGTTCTAAAAAGCCTTGCTTTAAACAAAGGTGAAGCATTGACCGCATTACCTGACTTGATTACAGCAATGGCAGAATCCTCAGGATCAAACATGAAATCTGAGCTGGGTGCAGATAACATCACGTTCGGAAGCTTAAACTTGGATGACATTTTGTGGATCAGCCACCTGCCACTCATGCTTCCCTACACCCCTGTTCAAACTTGCTCGCAAGACTCTCACATGCATTAAGCCTCAAAAATCTTGAGAAATAATCAGTGTGCCACAGGCATTAAACCTGTAAACTTCTTTTAACCTTTCCATTAAATACCAGGACCCTTACTTTGATTCTGGCAGGTGACCTGGGTAAAGATTTTAATATCCATTTGATGCACACACATTTTTGTGTTCCAACGCTAATGCTTGCTCACTGCTGGTAAATGCCAAACGCATCTGGGAGAAGAATTCTGAAAACAATTAGACAGCCTGAAAAGTTCCAACAATAAAACAGAACTCTTTACATTGCAAAGCCAAACAAATAACTCGGGCAAGTGTAATTGAATAAATCCCGGGCTTCAATGCAGATGGCTGTTTTTACTGACTGTCTATGTGGGGATCTGCTGAAGGTTCTTTAGTTCCTGTGCGTGTGTGTGTGTGTGTGTATGTGTGTGTGTGTGTGTGTGTGTGTGTGTATGTAGAGGGCTTTTTTTATATGAGATTTGGCATATTGCATGTGGCAGGCTATTGAAAAATGAATAAAGACAGGAGAAAAAAGGCAATGCACATCCCGTTGGTAGTGAAGGAAAGCGGGTTGCTGACTGCCCATGTGCCGGTTCTCCAGGTTTGCCCAGGGGCTCCCAAGATCATTTCTTTGCCCCCAGATTTTCATGTTGAATTATCACTCACAATCTCTAAGTGAACATGCCTCTTATTTTATTTAAGACACACTGGGCACTTGTATTTGACTTCTTGCGAGGCAATACAATATTTTATTTAGCATTTGCTGCATACACAAATGGCAAGAGATGAAAAAATGACCTTATAAGCATAATTTAAGAATTTTTTTTTCTTTTGGTTTTACAAAGAGATATCTTTGCTGCAAGCTTTCAAGAGGCAGACATCAAGTGAAAAGCATTTATTCTCTGCTGTTTTTGCCTGAGAAACTCTGACCACAGAAGTCTACAAGGATTCATCAAGAGCTTTAGGCTATGGCCTCATGGCTTTGGCCTGAGGCAGAGCTGGGGGCTAAGACCTTGTCATGTGGGGGGTAAAGAATAAAGCAGGAACTCATCACGTCTGGACTCTTACAGCTGTTCTAACTGGTACCCAGAAGCCTCTGCCTCTAAGAAGTGGCTTGACTGTTACTATGCTGCTGTTAAAATAGAAACGAGCAGCATCATAACTTATTTGTGACCTACTTCGGAAAAATTCAGATTAGTCTACAATGGTCAAAAGAAATTTTGTTGAGAGAACAAAAAATGCTTTCTCTTAATGTAATAGCTAGAAGGAATATAGGTTGAAATAAAGAAAAAAAATTTTTTTCTTAATTTGTGACTGTCACACTTGACTCAAATGACCACTTATCTTTTTCTGTGATCATCTTTTTATTGTTATTATTTAAGTGTTTGCTCACAAGGCATGGCTTTACATAATATGGTAATCATTTTCAAAATGAAAGATCTGCATATCTAGATAATAAAGTCCTATCTCTTTTTATTCCTTTAGTTCCAGCAAGAACTGCAAAAAGAATCTACTGGGCTGCTTATTTGTTAAGTGCTTCTTAACTCATCTCTGACCCAGAGGATACTCTTGTCAGAATCCAAGCCTATCAATAATTAATAGTGTTTTTAGCTTTTGATCTCTAGCTGCAACATTTTTCAAATTTTATTATGTTTTTTAGGATCCTATTATGACTCTAACCACCTACAAAATAGAGGGAGAGGATACCTGACAAATTTCCAGCAAATGCTGTGACCTTTGAAAGTGGTAACAATATTTCTGGAATGTTTTTGTCTTTTTGTGTTTTTGTGCCGTTCTGACTTCCCTTGCCCCATTTCCCCAAAGGAATAATAGCTTTAATAAAAATGGTATAAGAGAATGAAAGCATTTAACACAATAACCACTCAAATATAATATTTTCAATGAAAGTATGTGCTCCATTTCAAAGCCCACATTTTTTGTAGAGAAAAACAAATTCCTAGAAAGCAATTGCTGAGGAACAGTCTATTGCTACTGAAATACACTCAGCTGAAGATAGCAGTGGGTGTAGGCTAGGAAACCATCTCTCAGCAACCCTGAATCTGCATCTTAAAATGCATGTGCTATCCCATAAACTTCATTATTATTATGTTTTTGTGTCATAAGGCAACTTCAGGTATTATGCGTAATTATATCAAGTGCTACTACATTCATGGTAATTAAATATAAAAACTTTAAACAGTCTACTCCTCTAAAACAACCACCTTCAACAGTCAGGAAGATAAATAAAATCAAAAAGGGTGAAGGTATAGGCACAATAATGGCCTATTAACTATACATCTGTACCTGAAGAATTGCTCAGCCTCAAATGCTACTAATATGGAGCAATTAATATGGTTAATCTTAGGATTTTAGGTCTATAGCTCTAAATACTACAGACAGGTTTGGTTCATTTCCAGAGGCTCAGATACAATTAGGCCACTTTATCGTTACCAATTCCACGTATCAGAAATGGCACATTGGGCATACCAATCATGGAATGGGAGAGTCGTTTACATGTATCACTAAAATTATTATTAACTACTTTTATTGGAAGTTTTCTTTTCTCAAAATTCAAACCTTGTTCTATCATTGTGATGGGGGATAGGAAGTGAGGTTGGAGCTGAAGGGAAGACTGCGTTTAGGATTCTCCAAACATGTCCTATAATTTTTCCCAAAATTTAATAGTAAAAAATTCCAAAAATACAGAAAAGTTGAAAGAATTATATAGTGATCTCCTATTAGTCTTTAATTAACCAATAGTCTTTAATTAACCACCAATAGTCTTTAATTAACATTTTGCTATTTTTGATGTATCACATATTTATCCATTAATCTATCCCTCTATTTACTTAAGAATCTCTCATATTTTTGATGTAAATTCAAAGTTAATTGCAGACATCAGTATATGTCACCCTTAAACACTTCAGCATACATTTCATTAGAGTTTAATATATATTTAAATTTCTTCTTTATTTCTAGGTAAAATTTACATACCATGAATTGTACAAATCTTTTTAAGTGTGCCATTCTTTGAATTTTGAAAATTCATATACCTGGATAATCTAAACCCCTGTCAAGATATAGAAAATTAATACCACTTTAGAAAATATCCTTATATTTCCTCCCAATCTCCACTGCCAACACTTTCAGAGAAAAAAACTATGTTGTTTGTTTTCACCAGATATTTGTTTGGCCCATTCTAAAAATTCATATAAATCTGTGGTCCCCAACCCCCAGTACTGGTCCGTGGCCTGTTAGGAACCAGGCCACACAGCGGGAGGTGAGCGGTGGGCCAGCTAGCAAAGCTTCGTCTGTATTTACAGCCACTCCCCATGGCTGGTATCACCACATAAGCTCTGCCTTCTATCTGATCCGTGGTGGCATTAGATTCTCATAGGAGCACGAACCCTACTGTAAACTGCATGTGTGAGAGATCTAGGTTGCTCACTCCTTTTGAGCCTCTAACGCCTGATGATCTTAGGTGGAGCTAAGGTGGTGACGCTCGCACTGGGAGCAGCTAGAAAGAGGTTATCATTAGCAGAGAGGTTTGACTGTACAATAAATGTAATGCGCTTGAATCGTCCCAGAACCATCCCCCATTTCCCCTCTCCATGTCTGTGGAAAATTGTCTTCCACGAAACCGGCCACTGGTGCCAAAAATGTTAGGGACCACTAATATATTAATAATGAATTACTCAGTATGTGCTCTTTCTGTAAAACTTGCTTTATACAGCATAATGTTTTTAAGAGGGATCCATCCTTGTTGGTGCTTGTATCAGTTGTTTGTTCTCTATATTGCTGAATAGTATTCCCATTGTATGAATATACCACAGTTTGTTTTTCCATCCTCTTGTTGATGACTACTGAATGGTTGCCATTTTGCTATATGAATAAAGCTATAATAGACATTGTTGTACAAGACTTTCATGTCTCTCAGATTAACATCTAGGAGTGGAGCTTCTGGGTCATGGGGTAGTTATATATTTAGTTGTATAATAAGTTGCTAGAAATTTTCCCATACTGCTGCACCATTTTAAATTCCCACAAACAAGTATGTGATGAGAGCTCTAATTACTGCTTTTTATTTTCAGCCATTCTGGTGGGGCTATAATGGGATCTCATGGTGATTTTCATTTGCACTTCCCTGATGTATAATGACATTGAACACTTTTTCATGTGTTTACTGGTCTTTCATATAATCTTCCTTTGGGGAGGGTATATTCAAATCCTTTACCTATTTTTAACTGGGTTGTTTGCACTATTATTATTGACTTGTAGGAGTTCTAAATATATTCTGGATAGAAATTTTTCATCAGACATATGTTTTGCAAATGTTTTCTCCCAGTCTTTGGCTTGCCTATTTGTTTTTTTATTGATGACTTTTGATGAGCAGAAGTTTTTAATTTTGATGAAGTCTAACGATTTTTTTTATGATTAGTGTTTTTTTTTTTTTGTGCTCAAAGAGATTTGCCTATCAGAAAGATGCAGACTGTCATTTAATGTTTTCTTTTAAAAGCTTTATTATCTGAGCTTTTATCCTTAGGTCAATAATACAAATGATTATTGCGTGTGGTGAGAGATAAGGGCAGAAGTTATTCTCTCTTTCTCTCCCATTCTGGAATCATTTGTTGAAAAGGTCATCATTTCCCCACAAATGTCTTAGCCCCTATGTTAAAAATTAATTGACCAACTGACCACAAATATGTGAGTTTTTTCCTGGACTTTACATTTTGTCCCATTTATACATATATATAAAATATATATTGCATATATTTTACATAGATATATTATATAGATATATATACATATGTGTGTGTGTATATATATATCCTTTCACTAATACTACACTGTCTTGATTACTATAACTTTATAGACATTCTTGGAATAAGATAGGAGAAATCTCCCAATTTCATTCTTTTTAAAAATTTTTTTACTTATTAAAAGTCCTTTGGATTGAATTTCCATAAGTTTTAAGAACAGCTTTCCAATTTCTATGGGAATTTTGATTAAAATTGCTTTGAAACTATAGGTCAATTTGGAAAGAATTGATACCTTAACAATATTCAGTCTTCCAATCCATGAATATCGTTATGTCTCTACATTTATTTAGCTCTTTTTTTATTTCTCTCAGCAATGATACGTTGCTTTCAGTAAAAAGAATTTGCACATGTTAAAATTATTTATAATTTTACGTTTTTAGACTATTTTACTGAGAATTTTTAAAATTTTATCTTCCAGTTGCTGCCAAGATATAAAAGTACTAATTATATTTGTATATTGAGCTTATATCCTGTAATTTTGCTAAATCTCCTTTATTTCTAATAGTTATTTTGTAGATTCCTTGAGTTTTTCTTAAGTAAGTGATTAGTGCACTTGTAAATACATATATTTTTGCCTCTTTTCAAGTAAGTATGTCCATTATTTTTTTTCTTGCCATATCACTCTGGCTGGGGCTTCAGTACAGTGTTGGGATAGGAATGTTGAGGTGGACATCTTTATTTTGTTTTTAAACAAATAGCCTATGCCATTTAGTGTAACGGCCTACAAATATCAACTAAATCAAGGTGACTGTTAATGTTCATGTTAGCTATTTATTTGTTGATTTGGGGCTAATTGCTCTATTAATTGTTGAGAGAGGAGTGGTAAAATCTCTAACAATTATTAAAGAATTGTATATTTCCCTTTAATTCTGTAAATTATTCTTTATTGCATTTTGAAGCTTTCTTGTTAGACCCATATATACTTATAATTATTATGCCCTCCTATGAATTGAATTTTTATCATTATAAAATAGTTTTTCTTATTCTGGCATGATGGCTTTTGATGTGTTAACTTGAGTAGGCTAAATGACAGTCATAAGAATTCCAGTAGATTTCTAGTTGGGGATAATGGCTACAGGATATTTGTTGGGTACAGTTCAAGACTAGAAAGAAGGCAGTGTACATTTTATAGCATATATACACCTTGTTCCATGTATTTAGTCAAACACTGATGTAGGTACTGCTGTGATTTTGCAGGGTATTAAAGTTCCTATTCAGCTGATTTTAAGTCAAAATGGAGAGTATCTATTTTCGGTTGGCCTGACTTAATCAGTGGGAAGCCATAAAAGTAGGGTTTATGTTTTCCCAAAGAGAGAGATTTCAAACAGCCACTAGGTTTGCAGTTGTTCTCCCTTCCCCTGTATCTTTTCTTTCCAACTGTCTATGGACAAAAAACTTCAGCCCATGCTGGTAGGGTTTGAGCATACTCATGATCTTCTCTTCTTGACTTCCTATAGACTTTGCATTTGATTACTCTGCCTCCAAAATTGAAAAAGCCAATTCCTTGTAGTAGATATAAACATAAATATAAAAGTATAAATACTCACACACATGTCCTACTGGTGATACTTGTTACTTGAATTCTACTTTTACATTTTTTAATTTATCTATGTCACTATATTAAAAGTTAATTTCTTATAGATAACATATAGTCTCTACTTTGTGTTTGGAGCACTGAGTCCATTTATATTAAATATGGATGTTGATATAAGTAAATAAGCTATGTATACTATTTTGCTATTTGTTTTATGTTTCTTCCATATTTTTGTTTTTCCTTTGTTTATCCTTTTTGCCTTTTGAATTTCATCACAAGCATATTCTCCTTTGACAGAACGGCTATAATAGCTATTTCAAAATTTTGTTTGCTTATTCCAATACCCAGGTAATTTGTGTCAGTTTCCAGTGTGTGTCTGTTCTCTTGAATATAGGTCATGTTTTCTTGCTTTTTTATATGCATAGCAGTTTGGGGTTTTGAATGATATCTTGTAGAGATTTTGGATTCTCTTATATTTCTTCAAAGACTCTTGAATATTTTGTTAGTTTGTTTTAGCAGCAGTTAACTCATCTGGACTCAAAGTATAAGTGTTATTTTTCCTGTAGTAGGCAACAACTGAGATATCTGCTCAGTACTTTTAGTCTCAATAGGGCTGCTTGGAGTCTGCCCATGCATGTATAAGTTTAGGGCATTAGCCAGAAATTTGGGGAGAGTGTGTAACAGAGTATTTAGTGCTCCATCTCTCTGGTTCCTTCATTCCTAAGATTATTTCCCTGACTTTTTAGCTTATGGTAGCTCTGGACACTGTCCTCTGGTTCATCAAGCCTGTAAGACTACGGTTTTTTAGCCTGCATGCTCTTTCTCTGATTGGAGCCACCCACCCAGTAGAGTGGTAAACAGGAATTATTGTCATCTTTTAATTGTCCACTACCCTTCAATTTCTGCCTGCATTGGTTGCTCTTCAGTACCCTTAAATAGTTGTTTTTATATCTTCTTTAGAGCTTAAAGTTGTTCTCTGCAGGATGGTTGTTTCGATACGAGATATTCTCTCATTACCATAAACAGAATCTCTATATATATCATCTCTGAATTTTTAACAAGCAAGCACCAAAATAGTTTGAATCTATTGAAGAGAGAATTGTGCATTTTTGCCATAAATCCAGGGGCAGAACTAATAGTAATATGGCTTAGTGTAACTACTCTATTAATTATGAGTAGAGATTTCATGACCAAATATTAACTCTGTCAAATACTGTGTAACTCTTCTCTAAGGCTCAGTTTTGTAAAGTACTTAACTAAACACTAACCCCAGAAATTCTAAGCTTTCTTTTGAGCACTCAGCTGTATCAACTATCAACCAATCTCAATTTGCCCTTCTCTACTCTGTGTCGTGCATCAGGGTGGACTACATCAGCTGAGCTCCTTGCCTTCTGATTTCCAGCTGCCTTTAGCCAATGAGAAGCAAAATCAGAAAGTCAGATGGTGGAAAGAGATAAGAGTTTCCAGAGTTTACTTTCTCAGCTACTTTCTTGCTTGGCTGCAATTTGACGGTGATGCGTTTTACTTCTCAAAGCCATAGTTCTTTTTTCTCAGTTACCTCTTATAGTTACAGCATGATTACTCATTCCAAATTACGGGCAGTCCTCCATCTCCTGCCCCTTCAGACCAAGGTGTGATAACAATTCATGGTTAGTGTTAAACTAGTGAATTTTTGTTATTCATTGTTGATTGTCCTTAATTCTGCCTGCGCTTTTGTAAATTGTCCTGTCTTTAAATGTTCAATATAGTCCTTCTTCAACCACTATATGTAAGTATACTTTGAGAGATACACTCACTTAAGACTTTTGCACATGCTGTTTCTTCCACTAAAATGCTTCCCCAGGATCTTTATAAGGCTAGCTCCATTTTATCTTTCAAGTTCCACCTAAATATCACTTCCTTGGAGGTGACCCACTCTCTTGAAGTGGGTTTAACTCCTCTCACACTTTACCACATTTCCACAGTTTTCTATCTCAGCATTTTGCTTAATTCCTTCATAACTCATCAGAATTTCTTATTTATTTATCTGTTTACTTGTTTATTGTCAGTCTAACAAACTATATAGTAAATTCCATGAGGGCATGGATTATATTTATTTCATTCATCACTATATAACCAGTGAGTAGCAGAACGCTTAGCACAAATAAATCAATCAATAACTATTTATTTGTTCATTCATTAATTTATTCATACATTTACTAGTGATTTTAGAAGATTTCATGCTGATAGGTTTCATTGAATTGCTATAGTACTAATTAAAGTCATTACTATCAACAATGTTAAAGTGGAAAAAATATATGGCAATTATCTTACTTCCAGGGACAACAGATTAATGGGGAAGATGAAATGTATTATGTAAAAAAGAATTTTGACAATTTCCAGATCTTAAAAAATGCAGCTCTGTAAAGTTCAAAAAGTATGGTACCATGAAAATAATCCATCTAATAAATAACTTCTAAAAATAAAGTTAGAAAAATTAATATATGTTAACAAATGATTTTTTTCCTACTTTGCAATTTATTTTTCTGTATTTAGAAAGCATAATTCTTTCTATGTGATTTTGAGTGTTTAGAAAAATACTTAGAATTCCTTAGGAATTTAAGAAGTGACTAGGATGGCTGTTGAAGCTGCCATTATGCCCTCAAAAAGCGACTGAGACTGCATTTCTAATCTCAGGACTTTGAAGAGAAACTGTCCTTTCTGAGACCTCCCCTCTGGACTTTAATCATCTCTTAGTAGGTCTTTTTACATCTACTTTTTCTTTTTCAAATTTTATTAATTATGCATTTCACTGCTTAATCTCCTTAAAATACAAAATTCTTATGATATTTTCTCGTGAAGGAATTTGTAATTGTTTTTACTGCCTCTCAGATCAAATCTGATATCCCAAAGTAGTCAGCCAATATTTAAAGTTCAACCAACAGGTAAAATCAACTTCTTCACTACCTCATCATGTCCAAGGTCAAATAAGCCAATCATCTACCATACATATTTCATACATCACTGCCATTGTCCTTTTTAACATGCCATTCCACCATGCTCAGCTCTCCTCATCCCTGGGTAGACCCTTTCTCTTCTTTTCTGCTAAATGAATTCTTAGAATTCCTTTCAGATCATAGCTCTCATAATTCATAAAGTCTTTTTTCAGTTACTCCAATCTACTATGATCTTTAAGTTATTGCAGTATCCTGCAATAATATCCATAAATTTGTACCAAGTGTCTATCACACGACATCTAAGCTGGGCCCTACATACACAAAGAGGTAAAAGGTTCAGTACCCAAACTCAGGGAGTTTTATGTTCATATTATAAGATAAATAATAATACAGAGACATAAAGGGGCCTCATAGGTTACTACTCAACCATGAGATTACTTAAAATCTTAGAATTGTTCTCAAGTATTTTCTTTCACATTATCTCTCTTCTGAAATTAACAAACTCTCAAAATGTTAGAAATCACATCTTTTTTATGTGAGTCTTTTTAAAGTTTGTTTAATTAAATAATAGCTAATGCTTATTCAGTGTTTACTATGTGATGGGTACTATTCTTAACACTGTAAATATATTAACTCATTTAATCTTCGGAACAATACTATGAAGAATTTATAGACAAGAAAACTGTTACCATGTGATAAGAAACTAAGACAAAGTAAGATTAAGCAAATTGCCCGGATGGCATAGCTAATTAGTGACAGAGTTGCAATTTGGACCTAAGCATTCTACCTCTGGAGGCTATGTAGTACTTTACTGCCATGTGACCCCATGTCCATAACACATATGCCATCAAACTATACTGCTAAAACAAAGAAGGCTCTACTCTGAAAGCAGGAAATCTGTCTGGGGATGACAGGGAAGCTGTTGAAACCTGAGAGAAGCAGAGCTGAACTTGAAGCTCAGAGGTGCTCCAGCCCACATCAAGTATGCTAGGCTTTGACACCTTCCTTACCACTGCTTTATCCACAGTTCTGCAGTGAATTTGAGTATGTCATGATCATTTCCTAGAACCTTCCACTCAAGGAGAAGCCTAGCAAGGAAGCCCACCAGAGGAAACCCATTCCATCGATTATGTTAATCAACATAGGCTATTCTCCGCCTTTTCTTTGCTAAATGAACTCTGATTTTTGTTCAAGAAAGCAGCATTTCCAGCTAAAAGTCAATAAGGTTTCCCAGGTTTCCTGGAAACCGTGAGTGGCTATGATCCAACCAAAGAGATATAAGCAAAAAGTATGTTGGATGTACACGTTAGGTATATTATACTCTAAAAAAAGTCGTTTTCTACTTTTTGCCTACAAAAAAATAGGCTGATGCAGGTAACACAGGCATTTTTGCCCTTTGTCCTTCCTTTCTATCTGCTTGGAATGCAGACATAGTGCCCATTGGTGCAACAGCCGACCTACAACCATGATGAGAAATATCATACACGCAGATCAATTAAATGGGAAGAAGAAAAAGACTGACTCCTTGAGTTCCCAAGTCTTCCTGTTAGGTGAGAAAAATTCACTCTTTATTTGGCTAAGCCGCTGTGTTTGGGTTTCGGTTTACCTGCAGCTTAACGTAATCCTAAACAGCAAAACTTACTATCTAAGCTTGATTCATAGGAACAATTTCATTCAATTTTTTGAGGAAGAAAGTTTTAATAAAATCCTCTACTACATTCAATCACTGTATGTAGACATTTTTTAAAAAACTAATAAAACTTTCATTTGATTGTTTTTCAAGAGAAATAAATGTTTTGCTAACATTATTATCAGGGTAAAATAAAACAAAAGACAATTAAATGGAGGCTCCCACCATATCCGAGCCAGTATTTTTGATGCTCAGTACAGTTTTACTTTAGGATAGAAAGTTCACATCAGTAATAGGGTGATCCATCTTTCCTTAATCAATGAACAATTAATCTTCATTAGTATACTCGGGTCAGTTTAAATGTGCAATGAGAAGCTGGATCTTAGCAAGGAAGCCTCAAATACAATGGAAGTCATTAAAATTACATTACATCTGGCATTCTTGATGAGGCAAAGCTGGCACCAATTCCACAGCAATCATAAGCACTGAGGCTCAGGCTGAGTCATTCAGGGAATGTGGACAAATGTGTTCATTTAAGTATCATCACCTGCTCCCGAGGCCAAAGTACAAACTGCCTGCAACTCTGAGGGCCTGAGGTTGGCTCCCTTAGCGACCCTTAAATATGTCGCATTTTTGCCTCACTCACCTTTGTTCATACTTCAGGGCCCACTCACTTATAATCTCATGAACTCTAAGTCCCTTGCTCAACCACTCAAGCCTATAGAGATATTCCTATTAATCCAGTTGTTTTCTGTCTCTCCGGGGCATCATTATATCATTATTAGCATTGTCATCGCTGTTCTTATGGATTGAATGTATGAGGCTCTCTCATTGGAAATTTATGTCCATGATTTCAACCATAAAGTCGCTAATCTTATTTCCACATTACAGATATGAAAACTCAAGTTCTGGTTAAAAACTTCCCCAGAGTCACATAATTAAAGGCAAAATCAGGCCTCTCTGCCTCCAAAATGATTCCACTAAACTACACTGCCCTTCAATTAATTATAAATTATATTATATCTTTTGTTGTACTTGCCTCTTGCCAGTGTATCTTGCTGTGAATTCCCTGAGGGCAGTGATTATGCCATATATTTCTAGGTTTCCTTAAATCCAAACACATGCCAGACACGGTAGAGTCCGGTAAAGCTTTGAAGAATGCAGAGGGTTTGACCCTAGCCCAATCCTACTAACTCTTGGTGTCTGGTATCAACTTATATGATACAAGAATTGTCTGTAGACCCAGAAGTGATTTTTAAGGCTGCATGGTTGGATTTGGTAGATAGCAGGCTCTTATGGGCTGTTTATCCCTCTAATCATAAATAGAAGAAAAGCCAGGGTAGGGCCTTGAAAAGACCAAATTGATTCATCAGATATATGTCTCTATCAGTCTTTTGAAGCAGATAGTCTTTTTTTTAAGACTTCAATTTAATTAGAATTCCTCCTTTCATTGAGATAACATCTTCAATTGATTTAATCCTTTCTTGTACATTCCGTGCATCCTGAGAGGTAGTAATGGTTTTCATTTTACATTCTGGTCTTAAAGCATGATAAACAGCTAGTGTCAGTTTTACTTCCCCTGACCAGTGTCTGCAGCAGTCGGGGTGGGGGAGGTCAGGGAGCTGGCCTCCAGTCATCTGCAATTCTCCTCATCCTCACCCTCCGCTGCCTCATCCCTTCTCTCCTGTTGTTTTGATATATCCTTTTACTCTGTGAGATTGGATGGACTGTAGTTAGAATTCTAAAATCATTGCACATTTCACAGATGTATTTTATTAAAGACAGTTAGGAAATACCAAGCATCTCCTTAAAATACAATTCAATAACTTTTTACTTTATATGCCTTTACCTGCAGCTCTGTTTTGTTTACTATGAAAAATTGCTAGAAAAGAAAGTTGGTTCTATAATTTTCCTTCCTAATTACAGTTATTATTAAAGACTATAAATTAAAAAAAAACAATAAGACCAAAAAAAGATTACAATTTTTAATATACATATATACAACATGGTATTTCATGGAGTGGTACAAATCATAAGACTAGATGTCAATAAATGACTCATATAAAAATCAGCTTGTCATGAATTTCCCGGAGGACTGAGCCCCTTGATTGGGGATGCCTTTGGCAGAGCCAAGGCCACGAAGAGCTAATGCCTGTGAATGACCCTTCAAGTTTGACTCCATTGTATCATGTGG
Organism: Avahi laniger; assembly: GCA_963575035.1. Taxonomy (NCBI): domain Eukaryota; kingdom Metazoa; phylum Chordata; class Mammalia; order Primates; family Indriidae; genus Avahi; species Avahi laniger. Next base: position 23,960 of record CAUYSK010002072.1, read on the forward strand.
TTACCTAATTCCAACTAGTTTTAAACTTTTCCCATCTGAGTCTATTTCCAAAGGTGAATGTTTCCACTGGAGTAATTGTGGGATCTTTTCCTCTGGGTTGTCATTATGCCAGGAGGAATTTTGTTTTCTCTTTGCATAAAAATAACTCATTTAACTGCTTCCATTTTTTTATATATTTATTTTTAACTAATTTGCTAAAAAAGATCTAGATATGATGCACAAAAACTCATCACTTTATTAATTTGTTTACTTTAAGACAAAAGAGGCAAATACAATGATATAGTCCCACTGATCTGCATGAAAACAAACCACCAAAATCCAAATCTTGCCTCTCCTTATTTCTTTACTGAGTCAAGTTACTAAATACATTTTCATATACAACTATATATTTAATAGTTCTCTAATGTATAACATTTTAATATTCTGTCACATAAAAAATACAAACTAATGAGACAAATGATGTATTGTTGATAAGCTAGTTTATCTAAATAATTATTCTGTTCACTTGTATCTAAAAGAGAAAGTATAGGTTTTTGATTCAGATAATCTTAGGTAGAAATTTGCAAGTTGGCTGGATGCGGAGGCTCACGTCTGTAATCCTAGCATTTGGGGAGGCCAAGGCAGAAGGATTGCATGAGGCCAGGAGTTCAACACCAGCCTGGGAAACATAGTGAAACTCCATCTCTATAAAAAATAAGAAAAATTAACCAGACGTGGTGGCATGTTCCTGTAGTCCCAGGTACTTGGGAGGCTGAGACAGGAGGATCTCTTGAGCCCAGGAGTTGCAAATTATAGTGAACTGGTATCACCACTGCACTCCAGCCTGGGTGACAGAGCAAGACTCTGTTTCAAAGAAAAAAAAAAAAAAATTTACAAGTCGTTTGAATTTAAGTAAGTCATTTCATCACTCTGAGTCTCAATTTAACTATCTGTAAATGGAGACAATGATATCAACATCAAAAAATTTTCTTTTGTGGCCAATAAGACTAGATAATACTCTGAGAGGTGTCCAGGACTGTAAAGAATGCAGAACCTGAGCCAGGAACCTTTCTTCATCTCTTTATTTCTCAGCCTCTCTACCTGTACAATGGAAATAATGACAGTTACTGGGTGAGGTGTTAATATAAGGAAGGTGCTTAAAATAACGTGGATTTCAATGTCTGCTCAAGTATTGGTTTTAATATTATTTCATGTGAAAGTATTTAGCATGACTCTGCAGTATAGTGGTCTTACTTCCTCTTGTGTTGTCATTAACATTTTATTTTCTCATTTAACTATTATCACCTGACAGTGGCAGCTACAGAATTTCTTTATGGGGATTTCTGGGGTTGGAGGAAAAGCCATGAGATTTGTCTTGAAGCTATTTTATGCACTAGTTTAACCAAGATCAAGAAACAGTTATTTTCCGTAGAAAACTATTGGGAAAGGCAACTGCAGAGGCTAAAGCCACTCAACACTGTAGATCATGGAGATATTTCCTAGCAGCAGAATAGTCTTTGAAATAATGAATCCTCAGTTAATTAACCCAGTATTTTCAACATACCCAGGTGAGAGTATCTGTGGAGAAATGTGATCCACTGCTCAGCACAAGACAATAAAGGGAACCTAAAATGTATGAATTGAATGGCATTTGGTTCATTAAGTGATCCAGAGAAGTTCATTCTACCTAAGCTTAAGGCATATAAAAATGGTAAGCTCTTCACGTATCATTGATGTCAAGTTTGAAAGTATTTCAATCTATAGAAAAAATTTTATCTCAATGTAAAACATGATTTACCTTTATATGAGCCCAATTAAATCCTTTGAACAGATTCCAGCACCACCCACCCAGTAATACTAACATACACACATACACAATTCTATCTGCAATATTTAAAAAGTTGTATTTTTCACCAAATTTTTGCCATTTTCCATAAAGGGTAAACCCCTCTGGGGAATCTTATTTGGCAATCATTTGCCTGTCACCTCATTCAACAAAATTTTACAGCAAATCACAAACTCATAGTAGGTACAGGGAGGGAAAGCCGTAAAACCTGGCCTTCCAGTCTAATGTGGGAAAAGACAAGTAAACAACAAATGTTATCAACAACATGAGATCAGTAGGATAGGTAAAAAACCTTGATATCTTGCATTTGAAATTGGTAAAAATCAATGTATTTGTTTTATTTATAACACACACACACACAATTTTCTCCACAGCAAATGCCTGTCGACCAGTACCAACAAGCTCTCCTAGTATTCATATTTCACCCTCCCATGACCATTTTCTATAAAAAGGAAAAAGTGATCTTTACAGTGGTGGCTAATTCCAGATCTAAGATAAGAAATATATATGATGAACCTCGCAAAGCCAGCAAAGATACTCACAAATCAACTGTAATAAGCCCCCATTTTTTTTTTACCAAAGAACAATTGAGCATCAATAAAGTTCATAAATGCAAAGCATTGTAAGACATTAAGTACATTTAAATTCAGTCATCCTTGATAATACTAATCAAAACTGGTCATCTCTGGAGGATGCTAGGGTACCAACTCATTATTTTAAAAACTGATAAGGGAAAAAATAAATAATTGATTCTGCCTTTTCTAAATGAGCTGTACCTCAGAGTAATCCATGTGAGATCAGGGTACATTTCCCTTTTTTTGATATGTTAGGATAATAAATTAAGAAGAGATAATCAGGCCCAGCTTGTGCCTGTAATCCTAACACTTTGGGAGGCTGAGGCAGGAGGATCGCTTGAGCTCAGGAGTTCAAGACCAGCCTGAGCAAGAGTGAGACCTGGTCTCTATTAAGAATAGAAAAATTAGTTGGGCATCGCTGCGCGAGCCTGTAGTCCCAGCTACTTGGGATGCTGAGGCAGGAGGATCACTTGAACCCCGGAGTTTGAAGTTGCATGGGCCACGATGATGCCACTGCATTCTACCCAGCGTGACCGAGTGAGACTCTGTCTCAAAAAAAAGAGAGAGACATAATCAATTGAGACAAAGTGGTGAGGGGGTGTAGACAAAACAATAGTTGCTGTGAGTGAATAATTGTTAAAACTGGGAGGTAAGTTTATGAGCATTACACTATTATACTATTCAGTATCTTTTGTATTTGTTGACATTTTCATAATATGAAGAAATTAAAGAGGAACAATATGTCCTGATTACTGTAGCTTTATAGGAAGTCTTCAGTAATGTAGTATAAGTCCTCCAAATGTTTTCTTCTTTTTTGGGATTATATTGGCTATTCTTGTTTGTTTCCATTTAGAATCGATTAAATAAATCTATAACTCAATTTAGAGAGAGCTTACATTTTAATGCCACTGAGTTTTATAAACATTTATTTAGTATTCTATGTTTTTTAATATGTTTTATACCTTTTGGTAAAGAGTTCTTGCACATATTTTGTTATATTTATTCATAGTTATTTGTCCTATTTTTATTATACTATTTAATTTATATTTTTAAATTTTATTTTTAATTGTTTACATCAAATATATAAAACCACAACCAATATTTGTATTTTGACCTCGTATGCTGGGAATTTGACTGAGCTTTGCAATTGTCATTACTAGTAGTTACTTTGTAAATTCTTTAGGATTTTATTTGTAGACTATCAGATGTGCACACTTCCATACAGTGTACAAATACAGACTATTTTGCTTCTTCCTTTCTAATTTTTATTTCTTTAATTGCTTTATCTTGCTTTATTGCAAGTACTATATTAAATAGAAGTGGTAGAAACAGGCATTTTTGCCTTTCTCCAATCTTGGGAAAATGTTCAATCTTTCACCATTAAGAATTATGTGAACTATAGATTATAGCCATACATCGATGCTGTTTATCAGATTGAAATAATTTCCTTCTACATCTAGTTTCCTAGGGTTTTTTTTTAAGTTTGTTGTCGTTATTGTTGTTTGATTGGGGGGAGGAGGACAATGTCTTTGTCAGGTTTTGGTATCAGGGCTGTGCTAACCTCATGAAATGAAGTGTTCCCTCCTCTATTTTCCAAAAGAATTTGTGTAATAATGACTTTATTTCATTATGAAATATTTAATAAATCTCAGCATGTAAATTGTCTGAGCCTGGGGTCTTCTTTATAAAAAAGTTTTGATTATGAATTTAATTTGTTTAATATGTTATATATTTACTTAATATATATAGTTCTAGTCTGATTTTCTATTTCCCTTTATGCCAGTTTTGGTAAATTATTTTTTTAAAGAATTTGCCTATTTCACCCAAATTGTTGGTTTTATTGAAATAAAGTTATTCATAGTATTCTCTTACTATTCTTTTAATATCCAGAGCATATATAGCAATATCCCTTCTTTCAATCATGATATTTCTCTATTTTTTTCTTGAACAATCTTACTAGGAATTTATTAACTTTATTAATATTTTCAAAAAGTTCACATTTAACTCTATTCATTTCTTTATTGTTCATCTGGTTTTTATTTCCCTGATTTCTACTTTTGTTATCTCCTTCTCTCTACTTACTTTACATTTAATGTTCTCTTCTTTATCTAGTTTAAGAGCGAAGCTTAGATCAATCATTTATTTTAAATTTTTTATCTTTTATAATATAAAACTATAAATTTCCCTCTAAGTACTGTCTTAGCTGCATCACACAAGTTTTGAGATGCTGAATTGTAATTATTATGGTTCAAAATATGATCTAATTTCCCTAGTAATTTATTTTATTACCCATTGGACCCAGAAAATATTTTTTTAATTTCCAAATACTTGGAGTATTTCTGGATTTTTTATTGCTATTGATTTCTAATTTAATTCCAAAGGAATTAAATCCTCTATAAAAATCCAATTCTTTAAAATGTGTTGAAAGATTTTTTAGCCCATATATATGGTATATCTCTATAAACATTCAATGTTTATTTGAAAAGAATATGTATTCAGTAGTTGTTAAATCTAATGTTCTATAAATGTCTGTTAGGTCAACTCAACTTGGTTGCTAGTGTTATTCAAATCTATAGTCTCAATATTTTTTTTTTTTAGTCTCAATATTTTTTGTCTACTTTTTCTGCCAGTTACTAAAAAAAGTTTGTTAAAATCTGCCACTATTATTGTGAATTTGTTTCTCCTTTAAACTCTGTCAATTTTTGCCTCACATGTTTTAGGAATCTATTATATTATTTGGTGCATATACATTTCTGATTGTTATGTCTTCCTGGTAAATTACACCCTTACTCATTATGAAATGCCTCTCTTTTTCTCTTGTAACCCTCCTTATCTCTGGCAATCCCTATACCTTAAAAGACTACTTAGTCTCATTTTGTACAGCCACACCAGATTTCTTATACTTACTCTTATATTTTCCATACACTAACCTTCAATCTCTCATGCCTTTTTATTAAGGTGTATCTTTTAAAATATAGTTTAATCTTGTTTTCATCCAGTCAGAAAGTCACTTTATTTTTACAGTATTATTTAGTCTATTTCCATTAATATAGTTATAATATGGTTGAGTTTAAATGTACCATCTTGCTATTTGTTTTGTTTTTATTCCATCTGAATTTTGTTCCTCTTTCCTTTACTTCTTTGGTGTCAACCTAGTATTTTTCCAGTATTCCATTCTATATTCTTGTTAGACTTATCTATATACCTCTTTGTATTCCTTTTTCAGTACTACTAGTCGGCAGATCAAAACATACACTCTTAACTTATCCCAATGTACGTAGAATACTGCATAATTTCACATATAGCACAGAAGCCTTATGACATTGTAATTAATTTAATGTCCATGTAGCCATCCTTCATCACTAGCGTTCTTGTTGCTCATATTTTACTTTCCAGTATGTTCTAAATTTATAATAAAAGGTTATTTTTGCATTAAACAGTCCATACTCTTTTTTAAAATTTAAGAGAATAAAAAAAGTTAGTCTTTTATATTTACTCACATATTTATCCTTTCTAGTGCTTTTAATTTTTTTCCTGTAGATGTGATTTTCCATTTAGTATCATTTCTTAAGGACTTTCTTCACTATGTCTTACAGTTCCAGTCAGCTGACAAAGAATTCTCTCACATTTTTTTAGTACAAAATGCCTTTAATTTGCCTTTATTTTTGAAGAACGTTTTCTGGATTTGAAACTCTGTATTGAGTGTTTTATTTTCTTTTGGTACATTAAAAAGGTTTTTCAATTGTCTTGCAACCTCCATGATTTCTGATAATTTGCATATCGTTGTTTCCCTGTATTTAATGTTCGCTTTTATCTGACTGCTTTTAAGATACCTTTTTATTTTTATTTTTTAGCATTTCTGTTATGTTATGCCTAGATTATCTTTGAAAAAAATATATGTATATATACACATAGGAGCTCACTGACCTTAAAGCTGTAGTTTGATTATTTTCACTAATTTGTTAAATTCTCAGCCATTATTTCTTTAAATATTTTTACCCTAGTTTCTGTCTCCTCTCATAGAACTCCAATTACAAATAACTTAGACCACTTCATGGTCTAAGTTGTCCCATGGGTCACTGAGCCTCTGTTCATATATTTTTCAATCTGTTTTCACTCTATTCTTCATATTTGATGGTTACAAATGATCTCTCTTCAGGTTTGTTGACCATTTTTTCTATAATATCCAATCTACTCATTTCAGATATTGTCCACTTGAGTTCTAGAATTTCCATGTGGGTATTTACTTATTTATTTTGAGATAAGGTCTCACTCTGTTACCCAGACTAGAGTGCAGTGGTGTAACCATAGCTCACTGCAACCTCAAACTCCTGGGCTCAAGTGATCCTTCCCCCTCAGCCTCTCAAATTGCTGGAATGAGACACTGCATTTAGCCCCCATGGGGCTATTTTTATAGATCACCTTTCTCTGCTCAGATTCTCCATCTATTCACTCATTTTGTCTTCTTTTCCTTTAAATCTTTGAACAGATTTATGATTACTTTGAAGGCAATGTCTGCTAATTCCAACATCTGGATCATATCAGTCTCTGTTCCTATTGACTAGTTTTTGTTAATTGATCATTGGTCATATTTTCCTGCTTCTTTGTATGTCTATTAATTTTTAAATTTATGTTGTAGAAAGTATAGAATATGTTTTCTGCTGCACTTTTTTCCATAAGGCAATTAAATTACTGGAAGATTCATTTAATCTTGTCAAACTTTTTAGGCTCAGTGAGGACTGCTCTGTTTCAATTTTTCTCTCATCCTAGGATGTGGCTCTTTATCTAGGGCATGCTCTTTACTGCTTAGGCACGGTCTTTCCCCTGCTTCCATTTAATGACCGAGGTGCTCCTTACACTTTTGGTGGGTCAGAATTGCACCATCTTTCTGCCCTGCATGACCTTTGATAGATTTGTTCACCTCTCAGTCCTAGAGCAAGCTATCTCTTCTAGACCTCAGAAAGCCTTGCCCTACCTATGCACAACCCAGCACTTGGGAAACAACTCAAAGTAATCTCCCAGGCTGACATATGGGCCTTCCTTTACACAGATTTCCTCTCTCTGATACCTTTCCCCTTAAAATCTAGTCACTTCAACATCCCTGAATTTTGATCTCTGCCTTCTCATTGGCTAGACAGCCACTGTGCTTGAACTCTACCTCTCACCATTGGGGAAGTTTCTCTCAGCAGGAATGTAAGGTAAACACAGTTTGCCTTAAGTATTTCCCTTATTACAAGGATCACAGTTCTGTGCAGTCTCTTGTCAGATGCTTGAAAACAGTTATTTCATATATTTTTGGTCAGGTCTACTGGTTTTTGAAAGGAGGTGGTAAGTCTAGTACCAGTTATTTCATCAGTCCAGAAGCAGAAATTCCCATTTTATGGTTTTAAATAGAAGAGTCCTTTAATCGCATTTGCTCTTTGTATATTATACCCTGGCACCCTTGGATTGATGTGATAAAGCAGGGAGACCTTTTAGAAGAGTGTTAAAGTAGTCCAGATGTCCTATGATGAGGACTGCAGTAGTAGGAATACAGAAGAGACAGATTTGAGAAACAATTAGAATAGTAAACAAGCAAGAAATTGAAAAAATAGAAAAGACAGATATAAGGTGAAAAAATGGTGAGATCTTAAATGTTACGGGCATAGCTCTTCAATCAAAATGTTTCCCAAAGCACTTCTGAGAAACCTAAGATACTTTCTTTGGTCTAGTATAGCAAAACCAAAGTTGCCAAGAAGTGGTTTGTATAGTTCAGTCCAAACAAGTTTGCATTATAGGGCTTTTGTTCTGAGCCAGCATCCAAGAATTCAGAATGTCAGCATGACAATCTCAGATCATAGAGTCTGTCTTTTCTTTCAAAAAGTTGATTGAAGTTTGAGTGAATGTTTAAAATAATTAATTATTATTCTAGTGGTCCATTTCAGGTTTATCTCAGGGAAATACTACTGTGAACCACCTGTGCAAAGATGGGAATAGAAATAATAGTAAAAAAACAACATTCACTGAGCACTTCTATGTGCTATAACTGTGAAAATGTTTTACTTCAATTATTCCATTTAATTTTTATAATAACTTGTGAAATAGGTGCTATTATCATGTCCCTTTTAAAGAGAAAAATACCTGTGGCATTGTAAGTGATTGGTGACTTGGAATTCAAACTGTGGTCAGTTTGACTTCTAACATAACTCCACAGCATCTTGTTTAACCACTGTGTGAGAAAACAGAGGTTTGGTCAGGAGAGAACACAGGCAGGGATCCAAAATGAGTTTCTTGAATCAAAAGTCAGATAATTTACTCATTAAAATGTCAGGCAGCAAAAAATCTGAGTTAGGTAGATGCAATGAGTCAACTAGACGGGTCTAAGATTAAAAGTATTAGATTTGGCACATAAACACTAGGGCAGGCATTTTGACCACATAGCTATTTTCTCTTTTTCTTCCCAGCAGAGGTCTACTTTTGCATGGGTATTCTTCCCAGCAGTCACGTGCTTGGGGAAGGGAACTTCCTCGGTTCCAAAGAATAAATTTTGAATAATCTAAGCCAGTCACGGTCATTCCACCTTCCTTGCCAGTGAATTAGCCATGAGTATATGATATAATTCTCTCCAATGAGAAGTAAGACAAAAAAAAGTTTGCTTCAAAGTGAGGGTGGAGGTACAAGGAAACCCTTCCTCCTTGATAAAAAATGACACATGAAGGAAGTTCCCCATTATTTTGCCTGTGATAAGGCACATGACGATGTGATGCCTGGAGATGCAAGAGCCATCCTAGGACCATGAACAGATGAGCCCACATGGCAGGGCAGAAAGGATGGAAAGAACCTAGATCCTTGATAACGTCTGTGAGTCACGTAATTAATAAATCTTGCACTTACTTTTCATGCTATAATACATTTCTTCATTATTTTTACCGCTATTAGCTACAGATTGGCTTAGATCAGAGGTTGACAAACATTCCCTGTAAAATGAACAGATAATAAACATTATTATCTGCTATGTCTATTTCCATTATTGCTCCCGTTTTCTCCTACCACTCTTTCACCTCCCTATTCCTCACACACATACTGTGGTTCTATATTTAAACAATATTGTTCTCTATTTTAATAACACCAGGACTAAATGCTTTTTAAAAATCCAGACAACATAATGGTTAAATTCATAATGATTGAATAGACCAGACATGATTCCCCAGTAGCCACCCTCAAGTGACCAGGAGAGATGAGCTCTAGCCTTAATCTATTCTAATCTAATCTAATCAGTCTGAATGGATCCCACTCACTTTACTGGGGAGACAACAAGTTTGGTAGGACTGCTACTCATAGAAATATGGTGGGCAGCCTTCATAGGTCATTTCCTGCCTGTGCTTTATTTTCCTATCTAAAATGATCAGTGAAACTAATGACTTTCATTCACCTCATGCCATCTCTCAAAGCTATCATATAGGATTTAATTAACAATTTATAAGTACTCCAGAATTCACAGAAATTGACAGAACAATATCAACTAATAATAATAATGTTAATAAACCTGTGACACTGTGTAGAACTCATGCTGCTTCTTGCATGCTGTTGTTCCTGCCCTTCAGTTGACACATAATGCCAAATTCCTCATTCCTTCAAAGGGCTTACTTTCTGCAGGACTTGGTCACAGTTCAAGGGCAGTGGGCTCCCTGCCTTCCACTGTCATGCCCTTCTGCTCTGGGTGGTCAGGCTGGACCAGGACAGATATTTCTGCACACATTGAAGCCTTGGCCTTCATAGTGTTCCTTGTCCTAGACATCTGTGCCACATCCAGTACTGCACATATCTTTTGAGTATTGTCACAAGTCACTGCCCATTACTTGCAGCTGGCTTCAGTCGGTGCTGTTCATGAATCACAGGCTGTTAACCTTGACCAAAGACTCTGCTTCTCTGAAGCAGTAACATTCCCAAATAACCTGACTTCATATGTTGTTTGTTCAACTTTCCTCTCCTTCCAGCAAGTTATTTTGCTGTAAAATAACTCACAACTCAAACAAAAATAAAATACTTTTTTGTTATTTATAGCACACATTAAGCCCACGTTTGTGACTTGTCGGATGGACTAGTTGCTAACTTTCACTGTTTATACTGAACACCCTCTAAGGTGTCTTAAACTGGTCTCTTCCCAAGAGTTTGCCTAATAATGCATAAAATGTAAATTCATGTTACCCAATCTTAATCGGTAATACTCCAGCTTCTAGGGAACCCTTAGGCTTCACTTATGTATTTCAGTGCCAATTTTCACACTATTCCCCAAGAGGCAAAAACAGCAATTTGACACCATTCAAATATGTTAAAAAGTCATCTTAAGGAAGAGAACAGCTTCCTGGATTTCCCAGGAAAGATAGTATTTGATATTTTTTCATTTTCTGAGTTATGCTTTGGTTTCCAATTGGGGGATTCTGGGGAAGCCTAAGCAATAGTCTAGAACCTGGTACAGTATAGTTTCTCTGGTTTGCAGTTCTCATAGTTTGATCAGGGAAAGCTCTAGAAGCTCCTTCATCATGGGCTAACACTGAGGTCACCTATATAAAAAAGGGGATATTTTCTTACAGACTATACAGCTCAATTCCAGAAAGAAGATGGACACTCAGAGCATTCTAGTATTTATATAAGATCAAAGGAAACAAGGAGAGTAATGAACTAGATTCTACTTAGTTGCTGGAACTGATGAATTGTAAAGTTTAATTTCTGTGGCTTGGGATATCTTTGATGTACTAAGCAAATAAAACTAAATTGTGTTCTCAATAACAAAAGCTTACAAATTGTCATGAAAAAGATGCAAGCTATTGTATTAATGCAGAAAACTGTATCACCCTTACCTTCATGTAATGCTTGACTGCCTAAATCCAAATTTTAAGAAACTAACTAAATAAAAATAATTAACAGCAACATCAGCTACATGCTGCAAAATAAACATTTTAGTCACTTTACAAATTTAACACATGTAAATTGGCAATGATCTTGATTCACCCAAAGTACAGCTGCAAAGGAACCTGTAGATATGTATATCTCAAAGACTGAGTTGGACTGTTCAACGAACTATCCTAGCTCAGTTTTCCTAGCAGTAAAAATCCAGGTTTTAATCATATAAAATTTCATAGAATGGTCCATCTTATTTTGGAGGAATGTATGATTAAGACTTATTATATTTGTGTTGAATTTATAAAACTCTCTTCAAATGTTATTTTCCTTCTGTAATTGGTTAATCCCACATTGTCCTCTACAATTAAAGGTGGTTATAATTCCTAGATTTAACTAGGTTTTACAAAACTAATATATGCTCTGATGTAAGTAATCAACCCTAAGTATAAAATCATCCTTGATATTTCTAATGAAATCCCAAAATCACTTTTGTAAAAAAATTAACAAATGTCTACTTACAGTATTTCGTTGATTAATTTAGTGACACTTTCATGCTAAAATTATCTACATGAAATATGTTACTTAAATAAATTACTTTACCCATTCACATATTTTACAAAATAATTTCATTCAAACTTTTCATGTGTCTTTAACATCAGTATATTGATTATCACCAGGGCCATTGAGTCACCCAACACAGTTTTCCAATGTGCTCTCTTCCTGTACATCTGTCTGAGTCGTTTGGGAAACCGCTCTATTTCAATCCACATATAATGCTGACACTCGCTACTTTATCCAAAGAACCTATTCACATAATATTAAAGCTGATTATTTTTTCTATAGGTGTGTACTCTTAATTTCTACAGCCGAAGTGCTATGTTTATTTAATAACATCAAACACTTGCGATTCGAAGGTCATGTTTCATGAAATTATAACTAAATCTGTGCTGAATTTCTTTGTCCCCTTTTGGAACAATCACTTGAGGTAGTTTCAGGCTAATGTGTCTTCCACAAATAACCATCTGTGCTCACAAAAAAATAACTGAGAAAATGACACAGGAAATGGGAGATTTTGCAAGGAATTGGTTATAAGGCTATATGTGCGTGTGTACGTGTGTGTGTGTATAAAAAATCTCCCCCTTACCTGTGTATATACAGGTAGTCACACCATCAGTTTTTCAAAACTAAGTTATAGTTCTTTAGTATTTTCATTTTTTTTTATCCCACTTACTGGTAGGGTATGAATAACAAACCAGAATTTTTATCAGGGACTAAATACACGGTGCATTCAGGTGAATAAAGAGAAAATACTGCATTCTGCTCTGGATTCAGCTTGTTAACAAGTGAAGAGGACCAATGCAAACCACAGGTAATCCTCAAACCTCATTTTAGCCATTAGTTTCAATGCTGTGCCCCTGCTCCTTCTTTCACCGGAGTTGCTGACAAGGAGTAAAGTGGGCTGACTAGGATTTCTCGTCCTGCACACCTCAGGTAAACGTGCTAATGAACAGCAGAATGGCCACAAGGCAGCACACCCAAAGCAGAGAAGAGGCGAGGGAGCCAGGTAATCCTGCAGCTGAACATAAACCCCTGACACTGCAGCTTAATCTCCACTTCCGTCACCTGTCCAGAGGCAGCAATCCTGTCCTTCTACTAGTAAATACTAAATAATTAGAAAGACTTGGCATAAACGATGAAATTCAGCTATTTTCTACTCAATAATTATTTGCCTTAAAAGATTTAATTTAAAGTGAGTCTTTTAACAGAACACATAGCAAGGTGCATCTGAATTGCTTATTCACATTACCAATTAATAGCGCAAAAGAATTATCTGATAACCCAAAACATTTTGTTCCTGCTAAAATCATCTGTTGATTTAACCAAGTTGGCACAGATTTAACATCCTATAGAGCTTGCCTTACACTCATTAGAAGGATATGCTGCATCCAAGCTGTGTTTATTAAATATATACAATGCCTGTGCTACCAGGATTTGTAACAGACATCAACAGATAAAAATTAAAGACTGTAATATATCCATTCACATTATAGTGCTTCAACAAAATTCAGCATAATTGTGAAATTTATTAAGCAACTGAGAAAATATTAAAGGACTATAAAGCTTGTCTTTTCTTATTTCAGAATAAATCCAAGTCCCACAAAATTCCAATCATTTCTCTGTTAAAGTGTTTTTAACCCTAAATTTAGGTTTCCTCTAACAGAGTATTCAAGCCTTCACAAACCCCGTATGCACTGAAATGTTTTCTCCAATGACCATGAGGCTTGTTGAGAACATGGATAATGCCAGGACTATGTAACCCCCAAAAACAACATCATTTGGTGAGCTCATGGAAAATCAAAAGTGAAACTGATTAGAAACAGGCAACGTATAAAAGAAACCAACCAATTTAGTTTCATTACTCAAGTGGAGTGAAATGCAAAACACAAACAATGCAAGGAGGTATATAGGTCCTTTGTATTTTAGCAATTCTTAAATTTTTAATGATTCTGGGTTTTGTGGTAGCTTGGGAGAAATGTTTTAATGTAAGATTCTTCTTGACAAGAAGGCCTATAACAATGGTACTGCTTAGAATAGTCCAATTAAAATGTTCACATTTGGTAAGTTTGCGTTACTTAAAAAGTACACAACGGAATATGGATCATTATCACTGTTCTTCCCTGGAATCAAAATACTGAATGTTGCATGGCACAAAAACTGCCCCTCCCACCCCTGAGAAAGCCCAAAACTTCTGAATATCAACCAAGTTAATTAAGTTCACGTGGGGAGACAGGCATCCTGGGAACTTCTTATTCCTTAAGAGAAAATATTATTAATAATATATCAATTGTAATCCATATATGTCAGCCTTTCTTATTTGTATCTTTGCCCAACTATTTTTTACATAGCTATTTATTTTTATTGTCACCTCCCTCCCTTCAGATTGTACCCTGCATAAGAGTAAAGACTATATCGGGTTTTCATTTTTTTAACTATATGTCTGAATGCACAGACTCTATGGTTAAAACAAGGCAGAAAACTAAGCTAGCTATTGCTGAACTAGCTCTCATGTATGAAACATTCCATCAGTTCCTCACGTCTCTTGGCCATTAGGGAGTCAGCTGCTAGGCTGACTCTGAGCCACCTCACCTCCAGCAATGACAGTCCTCGCACAATTCCGTTTAGTCTCTAGCACTTCCTTCTGTTTACCGTATAGCCCTGAACTCTAGATTCTAGACTGAACCAAGAGATTTTCAGCCTGGAAGGGGGACCCGATGTAGGGTAGGCAATATAAAGAGTCAGCATTTTCTCCTGGAAGTCATACAGAAGGGACAGTTTCCAGGGGTGGAGGTGTTCCTGTTTGTGCCCTCCGTAAATAGACCTTGAGCGTCACTTTACCACAGCCACCAGTTTCCTACCAAGAACTTCCCTGTTACCACATCAAAAGTCATTGTGAGGTAAATCAATTTCACTCTGTCATTGCATAAGTAGTAGTCTAAGTCAGGAAGAAATCTATAGAACGTTCTTCACAACACTAAAGACTTCCCTTGACATCTATGCCCCGTGAGTCTCAGGCCACTGTTCGAATCACAGAGAACATTCCTGGAAACACTTGCCCATTGTTGTTACCCCTGCATACAGATATCCTCCAACTCGAGCAACGCATAGACTTCACGGGGCTGCCAAAGATCCAGGGGCAGTAAGTAAGAAAGGTTATTTCGATCTGTTCAAAAAGAAAATTCTACTTAACAGAGGCTTCTGTTTGTGAAACCTGCTGTATTCCTGACAGTTCCTAGCACATTGTGTGCACAAAATAAAATCTTTAACTGTGGCTTCTATTCCTTTGTATCCCCCAGAACCTGATGCAAGACCAGATACAACCCTGACTGGTAATAAACAGGATTGCAAGAAAAGAACAAAAGTTGAAGTGGAAAGTCTTTGGAAACTGCATGTAAATCTTTTCTCATTTTTATGACTAAATTTGCACATTTTTTATCAGATAGATGTGAATAATGCAACAAACATATTGTACTTACGGTTTTAAAAAGTTTCTTGCATGTCATCCGAAAACTCACAGAATTCAAGGCTTACCAACATAAAGCTGTTACCTGAAAAATAAAAATTAAATGATATAGTTAAAAATCCTTTCGAAATTGTATCTCGTTATTCTTTGAAACCCTGTCATACCCTCTTAAAAAATATTAAATAATGCTTGAAGCCAGGGATTTTTGCTCTAACTGCTACTCTCTAGGCTGCCTTCATGCTAGATAGCATGCTTTAAGGATGATGTCACAATTGGATTTTGACTCCACTTATGGGGTCAGTCTCAGACTGGAAACTGTTTTCCCTCTGGGGAGGGAGGCTCCAACATGCCTCTTACTTTGTGCAGACTACGTTGTAATCTATTTCAAGGAGCCACATCGTCTGGCAAGAGTTGAAGGAAATGTCTGTGTCTGGCTTCATTATCACCGTACCTCCAGTAGGAGTGTTAAAAAAGTAGACTCCCTGAAATTTGGGTTGTGGTTATACCTGAATCACTGCCTGCTGATAAAATGTCATCAGTGTCTGTTTCCTCCTTAGTTCCAACCTGGCGGGGTGTCATCTAAGAGAGGTTCGGGCAGGGGGGTGAATAACATGTTTGGAAGGAAAGTTTCTGCATAAAGCCAGTCCCAGGCCCTGCAGGGACACACTGAGCTGGATGTCAAATGACATAGAGTGAGAAACCGTGGACTTGCACTCTTTGAGGTCCTCAGCTTTCAGTCAGTTGGGATAAAGGGTGCCAAGTTAGCACAAGTTAGACAAAGCAGATCGTAAGATAAAGATGGTAGTTTTGGAGGAAAAGAATTGGAATGAACATACATTCTTAGACTTAATTTTAGTGGTAAAGGGGGGAACGCATTGGTTTTAACTGGAATGGTGATTTTAAATTTGAGGGACACATATTTGCCAGTTTGCCAAGACATTTGAAGAAGTATCAATATATCTGTTAAAATAAAACATTCACAGATTTAAAATATGAGATTTCCTTGTTATTCATTTGACGAAATGATTTGTATCTGCCAGGGCTGTCATAACAATATACCACAGAATGGGTAGCTTAAAGAAAAGAAATTTATTTTCCCACAGTGTAGGAGACCAAAAGTTCAAGACGAAGGTGTTGGCAAGTTTGGTTTCTTCTAAGGCCTCTCCCGTTGGCTTGAGAATGGCCACCTCCGCACTGTGTGCTCACAGGGCCTTTTCTCTGTGCCCTTGATATCTCTCCCTCTTCTTACAAGGACATCAGTCATATTGGATTAGGGGTACACCTTAATGGCCTCATTTTAACTTAGTCACCTTTTTAAAGAGGTTATCTCCAAATACACGTGAGATACTGGGAGTTGGACCTTCAACATGAATTTTGAGGAGGAGACACAATTTAGTCCATAAACTAATGTTTAGAATAAAGTATAAATTTCAATTGTAAACTAAGATCCTCTGCCATAGTTACCTAGGAAACTAAATGGATCAGTTTTTGATATTCATTCAACAAATATTACTAAGTACTTATTATTCAAAAGGTATGCATTTGAGGTTCTATGCTAGATATAAAATGAGTACAAATGCTCGATATAAAATGAGTAACAAATAGTCCCTATCATCCACTATAATAACCTATTATAGCTTAGGAGACACCTATTTAAATACATGTAATTCTGTGATTAGTTTTGCGAGCCTCTCCAGGTCATAAATGCTGCTCATATATTAGGAAGAAAGAAGAGCTTTTCCAAGTAAGAACTTTGTATTAACAAAGAAAAAACACTCTTTTAAGAAACTTTGTCCTATTTCACCATTTTGCTGAGAGCTGGACAGTCATTCATTCATGAATTCTCTTTATTCAACATTTAGTGAGTGACTGCTATTTTCCAGGTGTTGGACTTCTTAATGATGCCAATGTTATATGTCACAATTGGATAATATCAAACTAGTGAAAAAGATAATGTTGACAGTCGCTGTTTTGTTTTTTTTAAGTCTTGGTAATTTTGGTGAATATGTGGTTACTTTGCAATTTTTAATGTAAATTCACATTTTGAAATTGTCTACTTTTATATTTGTAATTCATATTATGAAGGTAAACCAACCTGGGAGAAGCACTTTCCGGACAGCAGCGCCAGGAAGCCGAGCGCCTGGAACGCCGCGCTGGACGGGGACTGGCCGGCCGCGATGCTCCAGAAGCCCCCGTACTAGGATGGCCTGAAACCGGGGGGTATCGATAAAGGCACTTGGCTTCACCAGAGAATGGAAAGCACCAGCTATTTGACACAATGCGACCTCTCAGAGTTTGAGAACGTTGGTGCCATCGCACTGTAGCTCTGGCAGGTGAGATCGGAACCTTCTTTGAGAACTTCTGGATCACGGACGATGAGGCGTATGCTGAGCATTTTGGCAAGGCCACCTGGGGTGAAACCAAGGGTCCAGAAAGGGAGGTGGATGCCATGCGGGCCAAGGAAGAAGTGAAAAAAGCCCGGGAGGAAGACGAGGAGGAACTGCTGGCAGGAAAATTGAACGGGCATGAAAATGTTTTCAACCGACTTCACAGGCGGGACGAACTTTAATCACCCCCACTGGAGATAAAGATGAGTGGTAAAACCTTGTTTCTACTTTAACCTATATTTAAAAGTTCAAATGTCTACATGGTAATTTGTCCAATTTTCTTTGAAAAATGTCCCCATGCTTCTCGGTGCGTTGGGTCATGCTTTCCCCACCGCCCCCGTGTGCCGAGAAGTTTCCTCTTGACCACTCTGAGCGCTGGAAGCCAGAGGCCAGCAAGGGTCTGGCCACAAAGCACAACACTCTTAACGCCCCCCAAATGTTTTTATAAGATAAAAATTGGTAAAACTGATTCTGGTGCTTGATTCTGATTATTTTTCTAGGAAGTGTTATTAATATTTGAAAAGTTGACTTTATTTTTCAGAGCAGTTATAGATTCATGCAAAATTGAGTATAAGGTACAGAGATGTCACTTATACTCCCTGCCCCACAAAATCTACAAGCCTCCTTCACTATCCAATCCCCATACCAGAGCGGTATATTTGTTATAATGGACGAGCCTACAATGACACATCATTATCACACAAGTTCATAGTTTACATTAGGTTTCACTCTTGATGTTGTACAATCCATGTGCTTTGGCAATGTATCCGCCATTATAGTATCATACAAAATAATTTATGCCCTAAAAATCCTTTATCTTCTGACTATTTATTCTTCCATGTCCTCTTAACCCTTACCAACCACTAATCTTTTTTACTGTCTCTGTAGTTTTGCCTTTTCCATCGTGTCAGATAGTTGGAATTATACAATAGGTAGCCTTTTCAGATTGGCTTCTTTCACTTAGTAATATGCATTTATGGTCCCTCCATGTCTTTTGATGACTTGATAGTTCATTTCATTTAGCACTGAATAATATTTCATTATCTGGCAGTACCACAGTTTATTTATCCATTCACCCAAGGACATCTTAGTTGCTTCCAAGTTCAGGCAATTATGAATAAAACTGCTATAAACATTTGTATGCAAGTTTTTGTGAAAACATGTGTTCAACTCATTTGTGTTAATACCAAGGAGTATGATTGCTGAATTCTATGGTAAGAGTATGTTTACTTTTGTAAAAAACTGCTACACTGTTTTCCAAAGTGGCTATACCATTTTGTGTTCCCACCAGCAAGAAATGAGGGTTCCTGTGGCTCTATATTCTCACCACCATTTGGTGGTGTTAGTGTTTTAGATTTTGGTCATTATAGTAAGTGTGTAATGGTATCTCAATGTTGCTTTAATTTGAAATTCCTTAATGATGTACAAAGTTGAGCATCTTTTCATATGGCATCAGCATATCTTCTTTGGGGAGGTGTCTGTTAAGGTCTTTGGCCCATTTTTTAATCACGTTGTTTGTTTTCTTATTGTTAAGTTTTAAGAGTTCTTTGTACATTTTGATAACAGTCCTTTATCAAATGTGTCTTTTGCAAATTGTGTTTCTCAGTCTGTGGCTTTTCTTCTTAGTCTCTCGACGGTATCTTTCACAGAAAAGGTTTTTAATTTTAATGAGTCCAGCTTACCAATTATTTCTTTCATGGATCATGTCTTTGGTGATATATCTAAAAAGTCATCACCATATTCAAGATCATCTAGGTTTTCTGCTATGTTATTTTCTATGAGTTTTATAGTTTTGTATTTTACATTTAGGCTTATGATTCATTTTGAGTTGAAGGATGTAAGGTCTGTGTCTAGATTCATTTTTTTTTTTTTTTTGCATGTGGAAGTCCAGTTGTTACAGCACCATTTTTTGAAAAGTCTATCTTTTCTCTGTTAAACTGCCTTGTTCTGTTAAAGAACTGTCAAAGATCAGTTGACTATATTCATGTGGTCCTATTTCTGGGCTCTCTATTCTGTTCCATTGATCTATGTGTCTACTCCTTTCTCAATACCACACTCTTTTGATTACTGTAACTTTATAGTAAATCTTGAGTTCCTGGTATGTTAGTCTTCTAACTTTGTTCTTCCTCTTTAGTATTATGTTGGCTATTCTCAGCCTTTTGCCTTTCCATATAAACTTTAGAATCACTTTTTTAAAATTCACATAATAACTTTCTGGAATTTTTATTGGAATTGGATTGTCTATAAATAAAGTTGGGAAGAACTGACATCGTGACAATATTGAGTCTTTCTAACCACGAACATGGAATATCTGTCCATTTATTTAGTTCTTTCATTTTGTTCATCAGAGTTTTATAGTTATTTTTATATTGACCTTGTATATTATTTGTTAGATTTATAGCTAAGCATTTCATTTTGGGAGGTGCTAATGTGAATGGTATTGTGTTTTTAATTTCACATTCCACTTGCTCATTGCTGGTATATGGGAAAGAGATTGGCTTTTGTACATTAACCTTGTATCCTACAACTTTGCTATAATTGCTTATTAGTTCCATGTGTTCTTTACATCAAGTCTTTAAGATTTTCTGCATAGACAATCATGTCTGCAAACAGAGGCAGTTTTACTTCTTCCTCCCCAATCTATATATCTTTTATTTCTTTTTCTGGTCTTACTGCATTAGCTAGAATTTCCAGCGCAGTGTTAAAAAGGAGTGATAAGAAGGGCCATCCTTGTCTTACACCTCATATTAGTGGAAAATCTTCTGGTTTCCCACCATTAAGTATAATGTTAGCTGTTATTTTTGTGTATATGTGGATGTTCCTTATCAAGTTGAGTAAGTTCTCCTCTATTCCTAGTTTGCCGACAGTTTTTATTGTGAATGGATATTGGAATTTATCAAATGCTTTGTCTGCATCTATTGATATAATCATGTGATTTTTCTTTTGTAGCTTGTTGATATGATAAATTACATTACGTGATTTTAAAATACTGAACAGGTCTTGCATACTTGGGATGAATCCCACCTGGTCGTGGTACATAATTCTTTTTATATATTGTTGGATTTGATTTGCTAAAATTTTGTTGAGGACTTTTGCATTTATGTTCATGAGAGAGGTACTAATTTGTGATTTTCTTTTCTTGTGATATCTTTGTCTGGTTTTGGTATTAGGGTAAGGCGGGCCTCATAGAATGAGTTAGAAAGTATTCCCTCTGCATCTATATTCTGGAAGAGATGTAGACAATTGGTATAACTTTTTCTTTATATGTTTGGTAGAATTTACCTGTGAACCCATCTAGGCCTGGTATTTTCTGTTTTCAAAGGTTACTACTAATTATTAATTACTATTAATTACTGATTCAATTTCTTTAATAGATATAGGTAGGCCTATTCAAATTATTTACTTCTTCTTGTGTTTTGTCTTTCAATAAATTGGTTTTGATTTTGGTTTCTCATCTAGGTTATCGAATTTGTGAGAATACAGTTGTTTATAACATTCCTTTATTATCTTTTTCAGGTTCAAGAGATCTGTAGTGATGTTTCCTCTTTTGTTCCTGACATTAGTATTCTGTGTCTTCTCTCTTTTTTCCTACTTAATTCAGCTAGAAGCTTACCAATTTTGTTGATTTTTTTCAAAGAACCATATTTTGATTTTTTAAAATTTTTCTCTATTGAGAGAATCAGTAATTTCTGTTTTCAATTTCTGTGATTTTTGCTCTAATTTGTATTATTTCTTTTCTTCTGCTTACTTTAGATTTAATTTGCTATCCCGTTACTAGTGTTTTTAAGGTGAAAGTTTAGATTTTTGATTTTAGATCTTTCTTCTTTTCTAATGTATGCATTCATCTTTAAATTTTTTTTAAGTCCTGCTGCATCCCATAAATTTTGATAAGTTGTATTTTTATTTTCATTTAGTTAAAAATATTTTAATTTGTCTCGAGATTTCTTCTTCGAATCATGTATGTGTAAATGTGTTTGGAGATTTCCCAAATATCTTTCTGTCATTGTATAATTTTATTATGGTCTGAGAGCAGATATTGTATGTTTCTATTCTTTTAGGCTTGGTAAAGTGTGTCTTATGGCTCAGAATGTGTTCTATCTTGGTGAATGTTGCATATGAGCTTGAGATGAATGTGTATTCTGCTGCTGTTGAATGAAGTAGTCTAGAGATGTCCATTATTCTAGTCGATTGATGGTGCTGCTGAGTTCAACTATGCCCTTACTGATTTTCTGTTTGCTGGATGTGTACATTTCTGTTAGAGGGATGTTGAAGCCTCCAACTTTAATAGTGGATTCATCTAGTTCTCCTTGCAGTTCTATTAGTTTTGCCTCATTTATGTTGATGTTCTCTTGTTAGATAAATACATATTAAAGAACGTTATGTCTTCTTAAGAATTTACCGCTTTATCATTATGTAATGCCCCTCTTTATCCCTAATAATTTTGTCTGTTTGGTCCGAAATTAACATAGGTACTTACGCTTTCTTTTGTTAGTGTTAGCATGATCTATCTTTCCCTATCCCTTTACTTCTAAGTTGTATGTGTCTTTATATTTAATGTAGGTTTCCTTTAGACAATATATAGCTGTGGCTTGGTTTTTATTAATAATTCTTTCTAATAATCTCTGTCTTTTTTTAATTTCAGCAAATTATGGGGGTACAAATGTTTAGATTACGTATATTGCCCTTGGCCTCCTACTCCCCCCCAGTCAGAGCTTCAAGCGTGTCCATTCCCCAGACGGTGCGCATCGCACTCATTATGTATGTATATACCCATCCCCTCCCCCCCCCTCGGCCCAACGCCCCATTAATATTATTCCTGTATGTGCACTTAGGTATTGATCAGAAAAAAACAATTTGATGGTGAGTACACATGGTGCTTATTTTTCCATTCTTGGGACACTTCACTTAGTAGAATGGGTTCCAGCTCTATCCAGGATAATATAAGAGGTGCTATATCGTCCTTGTTTTTTGTGGCTGAATAGTACTTCATGGTATACATATACCACATTTTATTAATCCACTCATGTATTGATGGGCACTTCAGTTGTTTCCACATCTTTGCAATTGTGAATTGTGCTACTATAAACCTTCTAGTGCATATGTCTTTTTTATAGAATGTCTTTTGTTCTTTCGGATAGATGCTCAGTAATGGGATTGCTGGATCAAATGGTAGTTCTTTGAGGTATCTTGTAGCTCTTTGAGGTATCTCTGTATTACTTTCCACAGAGGTTGTACTAGTTTGCAGTCCCACTGGCAGTGTACGGGTGTTCCTATCTCTCCGCATCCATGCCAACATTTATTGTTTTGTGACTTTGTGATAAAGGCCATTCTCACTGGAGATAAGTGACATCTCATTGTGGTTT